>JAMKQA010063107.1:0-15681 GCA_024699735.1 Posidonia australis
ATATATATATATATATATATATATATATATATATATATATATATATATATATAATATTAATATGGATATCCATATCCGTATCTGTATCCTTATCCGTTGAAATTTTACAATACATATTCGTATCCGTTCAAATTCAAAAGTCCATATCCGCTCAAAAAAGGATACGAATACAGATTTTTTACAGATATGTCATATCCATTTGCACCCCTAACCTACATGCTTTTTCCCACATCCAAACACTAACTTGCATCCCATGCATTTTAGATCTACATTACTTGTGTTTATGGTCCATACCATCATTTATCACACACCTCATTCACTCATTTATTATTTCATATTTCATAACATATATCATTTATCTCTTCATGTCATTTATTCTTTGTCATGCATCATACATCATTACGTAGTATAAATGAGCACATCATGCACCATGACATCATTTGCATTTAAGGCAATGACGGTTACTATGTCGGATCCTTTTAACCAACGGTCCAGGATTAACACAGCGTTTCTGAGCATTAGATCACATCATTTCCACCCCACTCATATCATCTACATCAGCATAACATATGACATACATTCATTTTTGGCTTAGCAAGCATTCGTAAGCATTTGTATTGGCAATACACAAGTGAGTGATTAGCTAAGAAAGACGGATTTCTCAGGCGTATGAGGGTGTCTAACACCTTCCCCATGCATAACAGGAGTCCTTACCCTTTCTCTTGCCCGCGATGACCATTTGTGTCATGTCCACTAGGCACAGAGCATACACACATTCATTTAGCATCCATTTGCATTCATTTGCATCTTTTCCCACATTTTACATGCATCCGATTTTCCTCGTCTTTCCAATTTTAAAAGATTAGGTGGTGACTCCCTTATTTCCTTATCCTTGTTTTCTTTGTTTTTCCCTTGGTGTTTTTGAGTCGATGTATCCTTCCTCGGATTCACCATCTTCGTTGTGACCTTATCGATTTGCAAATTCAATTTTTCATACCAAACTTGCGGGTCCCTGTCCACTGGCAATGGTGACATCATAGCAGTTTTCCTAAAGAGTTTTGGAAAAAAAATGCAAAGTTTTGCAAAGAATTTAGAAAGGGTTTTCCATGGATTTCTGTTTGCAATGAGACTAAGGGACTAAGGCAAGTGTTCATCGGATCGTAGAGTTATCATACTCCTTGATCATCATTCATGAATACGAGGCTGAGGTCCATGGATCAAGGTGCTGGCTGGACTTGGAGGTATGACACTCCACTAGTTGCGGTTGACAAATACCCAAGGTACTAACTGTACATAGTGGTATTATGGCAGCAAACCAAGGGAGTATGAGACCTTTGTGTATCTGGACGAAAGACCCTAGTTAGTAAGGGTACCGAGACTGGTAGGAACTACATAGCCAAAAGACCGTACTTACGGAGGTCGAGGACATGTCCTTGGTCATGGTTACCGAGTTACTATGGTGGTACTATAGGGCCCCAAGGTGAGAGTGACCTGGGCTTTCCCTTAGTGTCGGTACTGGTTAAGTCTGAGGTAGGAGGCCTCAAGTTCCCAGGCACCATGAGGCGTCGTGAGGACACACCCTGTGTGTGTGCTATATGTATTATAGAGAGGCTTGTGGGCCGAGGCTATTGAACTCCTACACGAGATGGTTCACTACAACAATGTAATTGAGAGGAGCAGGAGTCTCCAACAACTACTTGTTGCTAGTGTCGACTGCTTAGTGCCAGACAGTATGACTTAGTGTTGAGGGTCCTACTGAGGAGGTAAGGACGTCAGGACGGGCAAGCTACGGCTGTCTGTTGCAATATAGTGGGTTCAAGGTTCTTGTCCCGAACGACTTCTTGTGACCAGTGCATGTGTGGTATGAGTTGTTTGCACCTATAAGTGGCATTGTGGTTTTCTGACATGTGGATTTCATGTGATTTTGGAGTAATGACTCCATGGTTTTGATCTAGAGAGTAGACTGTGGTTTTGGAGCTGAAGCTCAGTGTTTGCTTCTGTGTTTTGTGTGTTGTTGTGGTGGGTGCTCTAGATACCATGGAGAGTATTCAGACACCGTTGGTTGTCTGATCTACACAAAGTGTGTGTGGGATCAAACTGTGTATTGTGGTGTGGTTTTGGAATTGATTTGGCAAGAGTAGCCATTTCAAGTGTGTAAAAGGTTTTGAAAAGCATGCATATGGTTTTAAAAGAAAAGAAAGGAAAGAAAGGTTTTAAAGGCATGATTTTTGAGGTTTCGCTACCTACCAGGCAATGGTGAATTGCCTAGGTTTGGTGTTGCGATATCTAGGTGAGATGCCAGTAGTTGTTGCTTGTGGCGTGGTTACACCTATTTCCTCAGCACTGATTGTCGAGATGTTGGTGTGTTTAGGTGGAGTGTGTGCTGGGTGACCTTTCCGTGGTCACTCATGTGTGTTGTTTTGGTGTTTTTCACAGGTACAAGATAGGAGTAGGAGTTCACTAGTGCACGAAGAATTGGAATCACTCTTCTACACATCAAGAGTTCTGCGTAAGTGTTTAGTTTAGTTTAATTTAGTTAATAGTGCTTTTATTTGTATTGTTTATTGTTGAATTTAGTTTTAGAATTGATGTAGGTATTTGATGTAAATAACATTAAATATATATATATATGTGTAGCCAGGTTGAGAAGTAACAACTCGGTGTTTAGGTCATTACAGGTGGTTTTAGAGCGTAGGTTTACCTAGGAGCACTAGTCTAGGAATGTCTAGTAGGTGACTCTGTAGTTTGGATTCCTGACCTGAATTTTGTTGATTTTCTTATGTGGGCGAAGTATGAAGCTACGTTCGCCCATGTGAGGTAGTTTGCTAATGTCCTTCAACTCCGTGGAGCGTGGTGTTGGTGTTATCCACTAGTTCAGCTTGGATTAAGCACCGTGTCACTGTGGGAGTGGTGGCTATTGCTTTCTGGTCAAGACTCAATATTGGAATGCAAGGTTGGAGACCTTGTTATATGTAGGATCAGATGAGTCTTGTCGCTTAGAATTGTGCACGTCTATTGTGTGTGTTGGTATGCTTGATGTGCAAAGGACTATTGGGAAACAGGGCATTTGCAAAGGATGTGCCTTATTCCTTTAAGGGGGGTTAGGTAGCCTGCAATTTGCAGACCAAAGGACATGTTCTCCTTTCTACCACTCACGTTGGGATTGTTTTTGGCGTTTTTTCATGGAGGGAGAGTTGCCACAGTTGTCTGCTCTTTGGGTAGTCCTCCATGATCCTTGTTATTTATTGTTTGCTACTTGTTGTGTTTGTCTTTGGTTGTTTGTTATTGCTTGTAATTTGTTGTTGTTACAGTTTGTTGGTTATTGGCGTCTTGTCTATTGTAGGCCCTTTGTTTTGTTTGGTTGCTTTTGTGGTTGTTGTTGCTTGTGGGGAGGATGTTTGTAGCTCCGTCCTCCTATTGTTGCATCTGGGTGAAGCAAGAGGCTACCCATATGTGTATTGTTTATTGTATTTTGTTGTTCAGTGTCTTTGTCTAGTATTGTTGCTTTTGTGTAGGTATGGAGGATGCTTGGGCTTCTAGAGGTGTGTTGTTTGTTATGTGTTGTTTGGGGCGCCCTGTTGGATACCCAGTCTAGTTTTTCTCGGTTGTGGTTCAGGTGGCTCGATGCCATTCAAGCAGTGGAGACTTCTCACTTGTTTGATTTCTTCTGGGATATCTTGTTAGGGATATCCAGTTTGTTTGTTGTTGGGGTGTCTTGTTGGAATATCCAGTTTGTTCCCTGATTGTTTTCTTGCTAGTTGGTGGGTCGAATGGCATTGCACCATTTGATCTGTGGAGAATCTTTCTCCAAGGTTACCTTTTTTGGTGGTTGTTGACTAGGTTAGGTAACAGAGTGGTGTAGTGGATGCTGGTGGGAGACGGATGGTGCCTGGTCATTTCGGTGTTTTGGTGTGTCTACAGAGAAGCTCAGGATGACTTGCAACTCTAGGAAACACTATTGTGGGCTTACGGTTGGGCTTTTGTGTCCAAAAAGGACTCCTAACCATGGAGTGGTGGAGTTTGGCTTAGGAAAAGCCATGTTTTGGGTGTCATTTTGGACCTTGATGGAGTGAAACAATTTAGCGGACCATAGTTGTCACCTATTGGTCCATGAATTTTGGGCAACACCACTATGCTGGTTGTCTGGAGTCATGAAATTGGCATCCAAATTTGGTACTCTTGGTCATTCACCTTGAGAATTTCAAAGACAAAATTCCTTTAAGGGGGTTATGATGTAACGAGCAAGACCTTAGGTGGCATTTTAACCAACTAATTAGTCTGTATTTTAGGGTCACTCACGAGTTGGTACCACGAGTTGGTGTTGTAGGTTGGGTGCATGGAATTTCAAGGACTTTTGAACTTTGAACTTAAGCTGCATTATGTGGATCTGACATTATCGAGCTTCGAACGTCATGCCCTAGTGTCTTGAGTTCGAGATATTGTATAAAGCTGAGGGGAGGAATTAGTGCCTAATGCTATTGTGCTGTCGTGACCTCAAACACATGTTTTATTTTATAAAAACCATGCCCATGATATTATTCCCATCTTCCATGGCTTTTGAGTAAAATTTGTGCAAAAAATTTTAAAAAAATATCAGGCCGTCCTATTAAGGGGAGGGGCTTGGGTGACATGCATGTAGGCATGAGAGAGAGAGATAGAGAAGACTTTCAACTCTTCTCCGCCTCTTCCTTCTTCTTGTTCTCCTCCTTCTCTATTTCTTCTCCTTCCTCATCTCCTTCTTCCTTTTCAACAAGAAAGAGAGA
This sequence comes from Posidonia australis, assembly GCA_024699735.1. Taxonomy (NCBI): domain Eukaryota; kingdom Viridiplantae; phylum Streptophyta; class Magnoliopsida; order Alismatales; family Posidoniaceae; genus Posidonia; species Posidonia australis. Next base: position 4,764 of record JAMKQA010063107.1, read on the forward strand.
GGGAATTGAGAGAGGGAGATAGTGAGGGCTTGTGAGAGGGTCAGAGGTGGAGGTGGCTGCCAGCCATGTCCCTGTGTCCAAAGGAGGAGCAAGCTCTAGTCTATATCTCGACTATAAGGTATGATTGAGGTGATCCAAAGCAAGCTGAGATGGAGGGGAGGGCATCACCACACATGAAGGTGGTCAATGATGTCCAGAGTCGCCTGTCGACACTAGACAGGTACACATCCCTTGTAGAACCTTCCCTTTTGTTCAATTCAATTCCTAGGGGCATGTTAGTGTGAATTGCATAAGCATGGATACCTGGAATGAGTTTAGAGAATTTATGGAGATTTTTATGAGAATTTACTGCCATTTAATGGAGGCTCTATGAGCTCAAGTGAATAGTGTTCGTGACTTTCTTTCTGGATCTCTCGAGCCGCAGGCAATGAATTCTTGTGCATTTTGTTCCAAGCTGTAAAGATCGATGAGTTCTCCAGTTTAGTGTGTGTTTCGTGATTTTCGGTTGCTTGCGTGATTTTTAGTTTCAAAATTTTAATCCTGGTTTATACTATTCAATTAATTTGTACCTTGATGATTTCATGAGATCTGGTCGTCAGATCTTTGTGATTCATGTACCAAATTGTAGGGTTCATCGAGACCTTCAATCTGGTATATTGGTTTGTGAGTTTTGGTGCCTTGTGTAGGTGTTGATCGACGTTGAACATCGACAGTTGTAATGGGTGCATGCTCTAGCCTGTGTCTGTGGGCTATCTATTTGGGTCGACCCGCATGTAGGGCACGCAGGCTGGTCCTGCATGCCATTACCATGGGTTGGGCCTAGCTGTGGGCCCAATCAGGCCCACTTTCAATGGGAGTTGGGCCGATATTTTGGTAGACTGGGTGTTGATAGTCAGTGTATGTACCTTGTAAGTGATCATGGAATGTAAATGATTAGGATGATCATTCCACATGATTAGGAATTGCCTGAAAATGAGTTAGCAAGATCCCCTTGGGACAAGGGTAGAATAATAAACTATAGAACTTACAAATAATAAGTTCACCCCTTTAATTGTTTAGATTGAATATTAGGGTTTGTAATTAACCATAGGGCTAGGGTTTTGGATGAGGGTGTAACACCCGTAAAATTCATTTTTATAATTATTTACATTTTATGAATTTTATTCTTGGAAGGGTGTTACTGTTTCGAGGCCGTTGTGTGGTTTTTGTGCATTTGGGCTGGGGCCTTGTGGGTTGGCTTACGTTTGCGTGTCCTTGTGCATGGTTGGCACTGTGCATTGTGGCACTGTGCTTGTGGGGCTCGGGTGTGGGTCCATGTGAGGCCTAGGTGTGGGGTCCACGTGGGGCCCGCGTTCGTGGGCCGTTGGTTGTGGCTGGTGGTTGGGCGGAGTAGTTGGTTGCTCGTGCGGTGTGCCGGTGGCTGAGATGTGCAAGTGAGCACGTTCCCAGCTACTACGGGCGCAGGCTTTATAAGCCACACCGCTCTCCTTCACTGCCCATCGCTGTCTTCTCCTTTCTTTTTCTTCCTTTCCCCTCCTCCTCGACGGCGCACTTCTCCCTCCCCACCCTTCTTTCCCTTCCTCCCCACTCTTCCTCTTCCTCCTCCACTCCCCTTCTCCTTTTCCCTTTCTCCTTCCACCCGACTTCCTCTGTTTCCCCTGCAACCCGCGCCGAGGGAGAGAGAGAGAGAGAAGCAGAAGGGCTGCGGTGGCTCCCGTGGCATGTGGAGCTTGGGTGGAGCGTCTTTGAGGCTGCGGAGTGCTCCCGTGGCCGTGGGTTCGCCGGAGTCGGTCGAGGATCGTCGGAGCTTGTTTTCAGGTATGCATCTCCACCTCATGTAATAGAGAGCATGAAATTGGTAGAAAATGCTAGGATTGCATGGAATCTAGCTAAATTTACTTTCCTAGAATTTATTGTGTATTTATGGCGAATTTATTGGCATTTATTATGGTTGGTGCGTTTTGGGTCCTTTTGACCCTTCTACCTTTCCGATTTTGTATCTTGATGCTTGGTGAATGGATTTTAGTTTTGTTTGTTGGGATTTGAAGTTGTTGTGCCGAGATTTACAACAGAAGTAGACTCGAGGGTCTACATCTTATATTTTATGCAAGATTTTTGGTGTTTGTTTAGAGGGCCCGATCAGAGGTCCCAATTGGGGCGATTTCGGACGATAGGGTTTGGGTCGTTTTCTAGTTTTACGGAATTCGACATATCGAAATGAAAATGGCATACAGAATCAATGAATTTCGGTATACCAACTTCGTTCGGTATACCGATTTTTTGTCAGTTTGGTCCTTCGATTGATTCGGCCTGCCGAATCACCTCGGTCGACCGATTTAGTAGATTTCGGCATACCAAATCTGATTTTCGGCATGCCGAATTAGGGCCCAAATGAGTTTATAAAATGCATTTTCCAAGGGCTTTCTGGATTACCGTGTTTTGTCCCTATGAGATGGGATTGTGGGCCATCAATGGTGATCTCTTGGGACACCTGATGCGCCATTTTACCGAAGTTTTGGAAGAATTTTCAAAGGATATGAAAATGGTTTGGAAAATGGATTTCAAGGAAATAGTTGACCTATTTTGGAAAATGTTTTCCTGGTTTTCTATGTGCGGGCCGAGACAGTGTGGGACCATGTCGTCGGGACCAGAGAAAGTGGCGACATTCTCGGGTGGTTAAGCGTGACTCCCTGGTTGAAGTCGGGGGCCGAGATACCTAAGACTGAGGGGCGTCGGGTCTTGGAGGTATGATACTCCTTGACTGTCGTCTTGAGGTTAGGGTTGTGGTCCGTGGGTTGAGGTGTCTTGTGGTATGACAGGGAGGTATGATATTCCTACTGTTGCTGTGAGCACTGAGGCTTGGGTGTCGTCGGGTGTGGAGGTATGACACTCCCTCTTGAGCATCGTGTGTGGAGGACGCTGTGAGGAGGCGTACCCTATGATGGCCAGTGCGGGTGGGACACGTGTCCCGTAGCTGGTAGCGTCCTGAGAGGCAGAACAACCTTCCTAGAGAGGGGATGGCTTTGTGAGGGTTCTCTAGGAGTGAGAATCGCGGGACGCCACGGCTCCTACACAGGGTGGCACGTCGTGGCAGTGCAGACGCCGTTGGTGGCTCTTCGGTGGACTGCTTGTGGCCAGAGTTAGGTTGCCTGGCGCTAGGCTTCCCGACTCACTGTGTGTGGTTTTGGCCATTGAGCTTCGCTTGTGGCTTTGGGCTAATAGAGCCCTGGTTGAGGTTTTGGCCAGTGTGGGCTTGGTTTATGAGGTTTTGAGGAAATGGTTTGCGAAATGAATTTAAAAAGGGAAAATTATTATAGTTTTTTTTCCATGGTTTTCGTGGGGTGCGTACTGGATGACTTTGGTCACTCATGCGTTTTCCTTGTGGTTTTGGTTTGCAGGTGTAGACATGCGATTGGTTTAGCGTAGTGCATATAGATCGAAGTCCCCTAGCCGCACACACAGGTTCCTGGTAGTTAGATATTTACTGTTTAGCTTTAATTTTTCCGTAATTTAATTTGTTTAAATTATTGTGGAAAATTTGGAGTGTGACAGTGGGTTAGTAGGGTGCACTAAATTGAGTATTCAATGGCATGATTTAGCGTGTCTGGCACTTGGCTAGCCATGTTTTGCAAATGCACGGGTTAGTAGGCGTCATACCCTTGAGCACTAGAACTTGGAGTTCTAGGTGAGTTCAGTGATGGTGTCCAATCTTGGAAGTCAAGTGGGACTTCAAGCCTGTATTTTTGTGGTATTGTTTTAATTGTTTTCGAACTAATCTTGGAAAGTGATTTTCAAAGGACTTGGAAAATGATTTTCAAAGGACTTGGAAAAGACAGTTCAGGATTTATGGCTTTTAGTGTGGTTTTTTCAATGCGATGTTTTGCATGGCTTTCAATAATGCTTTTAAAATGTTTTCGAAACAATTTTTCAAAAAAAGTTTTGGAAAAAAAATGCATAGTTTTGCAGAGAATTTAGAAACGGTTTTCCGTGAATTTCTACTTATGGTGAGACCAAAAGGCTGACATAAGTGTTCGTCGGATCCTATAGGTATAATACTCCTTAATTGTCGTTCATGAATCTAAGACTGAGGTCCACGAGTCGAGGTGCTGGCTAGACTTGGAGGCATGACACTCTGCTAGTTGTGGGTGCCAAAGACCCAAGATACTAATTGTACATAGTGATATTGTGGTAGAAAACCAAGGGTGTATGAGACCTCTACGCTGCTAGATGAAATATCCTAGTTAGTACGGTTACCGAGACTGCTAGGAATCACATAGTCGAAAGACCATACCAATGAAGGTTGGAGACACGTCCTAGGTCGTAGTTGCCGAGTTACTATGGTGGTACTACAAGGCCTCAGGACGAGAGAGACCTGGGTTTTCCCTTAGTATCGGTGTTGGCTGAATCGGGGGTAGGAGGCCTCAGGTTCCTAGGCACCAAGGGGCATCATGAGAACGCACCCCGTGTGTGTGCTATATTATTATAGAGAGGCTTGTGGTTCGAGACAGTTGAGCTCCTACACAGAGTGGTTCACCGCAATAATGCAGTTGAGAGGAGCAAGAGTCTCTAACAACTGCTTGTGGTCAGTGTCGACTGCTAGGTGCCAAGCAGTACAGTGTTGAGGGTCTTACCGAGGAGGTAATGATGCCAGGACGGGTAGGCTACTGCTATCTGTGGCTATACAGTGGGTTTGGGGTTCTTGTCTCCAACGACTGCTTGTGACCAGTGCCTGTGTGGTTTGAGTTGTTTGCACCAATGAGTGGCATTGTGGTTTTATGACATGTGGATTTCACGTGGTTTTGGAGCAATGACTCCGTGATTTTGGTCTAAAGAGTAGACAATGGTTTTGGAGCTAAGGCTCAGTATTTGCTTTTGTGTTTTGTGTGTTGCTATGGTGGGTGCTCTGGATACTATGGACAGTATTCATACACAATTGGTTGTCTGATCTGCACATAGAGTGTGTCACGCTCCAAATTTTATTAATAATTTAAAACAAATTAAATTATAGGAAATTAAAAGCTAAATAGAAATATCAACTACCAGGAATTTGTGTGTGCGGCTACAAGACTCCAGACTATATGCACTATGCTAAAACTCATCTGCATGTCTACACCTACAACTCAAAAGCCATAAAGAACAAGCGTGAGTGACAAAAAGTCACCCAACACACACCCCACAAAACGACAGAAAACAAAACTATATTGATCTTCTTTTAAATTCATTTCACAATCATATTCTCTAAAATCTCACAATCAGGCCCACAAGGCCGAAAACCAAAGCAAACGTGGTCCACACCAACCAAAACAACAAACAGGGCACTATCAGCCCAAAACCACAAATGAGGCCCTCAATGGCTAAAACCACACACATTGAGTCGAGAAGCCCAGCGCCAGGCAATCAACTCTAGCCACAAGCAGCCACCAAGGTGCACTGCACTGTCACGGTGAAGGCATCTTATGCAGGAGCGATCACCATGACGCGATTCTCCTACCTGGATAACCCTCACAAAGCCAACCCCTCTATGCGAAGGTTGTCCTGTCTCTCAGGACTCTACCAGCTACGGGGCATGTGTCCCACCTACACTAGCCACCACAGGGTATGCCTTCTCATAGTGTCCTCCACACGATACTCAGAAGGGAGTGTCATACCTCCACGCCCGACAACACCCAAGCCTCAGTGCTCACAGCAACAACAAGAGTATCTTACCTCCCTGTCATGCCACAAGACACCTCAATCCACAGACCACAACCCTAGCCTCGAGACAACAGTCAGGGAGTCTCATACCTCCATGACCCGACGACCCTTAGCCTTAGGTATCTCGGTTCCCGACCTCAACCAGGGAGATGCGCCCGACCACCCGAGAATGTCGTCACATTCCCTGGTCCCGACAACACGATCCCACGATGTCACGGTCCCACGATGTCTCAGCCCACACACAGAAAACCAAGAAAACCATTTCCAAAATGGGCCAACTCAACTCTTTGAAAATCATTTTATATCTTTGGAAACTCTTTCAAAACCTCGGCAAAATGGCACATCAGGTGTCCCATAAGACCACCACTGATGGCCCACGATCTCATCTCAAATGGGCAAAAAAAACCAATCTGGAAAACCCTCGAAAATCAGTTTTATTAAACAACTGGAACCCTGATTCGGCATAGCAAAAAGGAATCGATATATCAAAAATCCCTAGATCGGAAGATCGATTAGGATTGATCAACCGAAATAGGTCAATGGTCAACACTCATGGCCAAATCAGCAAACCAAAAAGTGGTTCGGTCAACCTAAATCTCCTGATTCGGTCGACCATCCAAAATCAGATGATAGAAGTTCGACCAGAGGACCTAATCTGATAGAAAAACGGCATACCGAGATGATTCAGTATGCCATTTTCTGTGAATCCAAAAAACGGCCAAAAGCTCTAACCTTTGAAATCACCCAAAATGGGACCTTGGGACAGACCCACAAAACAAATTCCACAAAATCCAACAAAAACATATATTGTAGACCCTCAAGTTTACTTCAATTCCACACAAACAAAACCAAAATCCATCCATCACAAAGCAAGATACAAATTTGCAAAGACAGAGGGGTCAAAAGGACTCAAACCACGACAACCACCATAAAACGCCATAAATGCCTCCATAAATCACCATAAATTCACAATAGAAGTTCGACCAGAGGACCTAATCTGATAGAAAAACGGCATACGGAGATGATTCAGTATGCCATTTTCTGCGAATCCAAAAAACGGCCAAAAGCTCTAACCTTTGAAATCACCCAAAATGGGACCTTGGGACGGACCTACAAAACAAATACCACAAAATCCAACTAAAACATATATTGTAGACCCTCGAGTTTACTTCAATTCCACACAAACAAAACCAAAATCCATCCATCACAAAGCAAGATACAAATTTGCAAAGATAGAGGGGTCAAAAGGACTCAAACCACAACAACCACCATAAAACACCATAAATGCCTCCATAAATCACCATAAATTCACAATAAAATCTAGGAATATAAATTTACCTAGATTTCATGCATTCCTATCATTTTCTACCAATTTCATGCTTTCTACAACACGGGGTGAGGTGCGTACCTTAATACGACTTCCGGTGACCCAACTCCAGCCACCTGTGAGCCTCTAGAGCCTCCACGACCCTTGGAATGACTCCCCAGAGCCACACGCCACCCCCACAAGCTGCTGCATGCCACAACACGCCATCGAGCACACCAAGCAAAGGGAAGAGGCAAGGGAGAAAGAGGGAGGAGACGGGAGAGAGGGAGATAGAGGGTAGGGGTGCAGGTGAATGGGAGAGAGTGGGAGGGATGAAGAGATGACGAGTGAGGGAGGGGGAGTGGTGCTCAGGAGGAGGACGGCGAAGCAGGGAAAAAAGGAGGAGAGGTGCGAAGGAGGAGGTTAATGGGTTGCAGCTATATACGCGTAGATAATGGTAGCTACATGCATGCATGCACAGTGCAACCACCAGCCTTCCGCACGAGCTAGCAACCAACCGCTCCAACTCACTCCCACCAACCAGCCCACAAATGTGGGCCCCACATTGACCTACACACAGGCACACAAGCACAGTGCCACAATGCATAGTGCCAACCACGCACAGGAACATACAACCAAAAGCCAGCCCACGAGGCCCAAGCCCAAAATCACACAAATGGGCCTCAGAATAGTAACACCCATCCAAGAATAAATTTATTACAATGTCAATAATTACAAAATGAATTTACAGGTGTTACTAAGAGTGTGGGATCAAGCTATGTGTTGTGGTGTGATTTTGGGCTTGATTTGACAAGAGTAACCTTTTCAAGTGTGTAAAAGGTTTTGAAAAGCATGCATTTGGTTTTAAAAGAAAAGAAAGGAAAAAAAGGTTTTAAAGGCATGATTTTCGTGATTTTGTTGCCTACCAGGAAATGGTGGATTGCCTAGGTTTAGTGATGCGACATATAGGTGAGATGCATGTAGTTGTTGCTTGTGGCATGGTTACGCCTGCTTCCTCGACATTGATTGTTAAGTTGTTGGTGTGCTTAGGTGAGGTGTGTGTTGAGTGACCTTTCAGTGGTCACTCATGTATATTGTTTTGGTATTTTTCGTAGGTGCAGCATAGGAGTAGGAATTCACAAGTGCACGAAGAATTGGAGTCACTCTACCACATATCAAGTGTTCTAGATAAGTGTTTAGTTTAGCTTAATTTAGTTAATAGTGCTTTTATTTGTATTGTTTATTGTTGAATTTAGTTTTAGAATTGATGTAAATAACCAAAAAAAAGGAAAAAAATGTAGCTAGGTTGAGAAGTAACAACTCGATGTTTGAGTCGTTGCAAATTTATACAGAGTAAGTTTACGCTTTCACCTGGATGTACTAAAGAGGATTATTGTGTGTCTTTTACAAAATTAATTAAAAAAAAGAGTGAATAATATTTAAAAAAAGGTACGAATAGATGCATTGGTAAAATACCCTAAACCTCACGATGATTATCAGGTAGCTAAGGCATTTTCTCCGTATTAGTGTACACAAGAGAGGTAATTAATGTTTATACTAAATTGAAGTTGTGTTTATTGTTGTATATATAGGAATTAATATGTTTATTGTTGTTTAATGTTAAAACTAGGTGGAATGGACTCTGTGATTTTTTTTCCATAGATGCAGAGTTTCAAAATAAAGGTCTATGGTGGAGAAGTCAAACCACGAAAAGTAAGAAATTCATTGTACGAGCGGATAAAGAAGCCACAACAACCTTTGGATTAATTTGGTAAGGATATTACTTTTTAAAATAATGATATCAATTTTTAAAATTTCTTGTATTTCATTTTTATCCAAGATACATGAAATATATGGATAATAGAGTATGTTCTTTAAAGTGATTGTTCCATATAAAATTAATGTTAAAATAGTCTCAAGTGAATGATTTTCATATAATCAAATGTTCATTGTTTTGCTCTTATATATATTGATTCTAGAAATTAAAAAAACACGTTATTTTAGTAAGTAGATTGTATTTTTATTTCCAAACAAGACCCAATTTTTTAATTGTATAGTAAATATTTTCAAGGACATGGATATACACTTTGTCCCGCATATGTTATCTTTACTTGTATCTTATTTAGATTTGAACAACTTAGAAACATATTATATATAATGCTTTAATTTTTCATACATGCACATAAAAATTTGGCAAGCACAACAATTTGATATCATACAAAACTAAACTTGTACGTCCATATCTAAGCCTGTAACACCTGGGCCCGATTATCCAATTAATGTAAACCATGAAATTAATTATAATATTTGAAAATAGTTTATTAATGGATAATCTAATACTCTGGTATTGTTGTGTGTGTGTAACATCTATGCATGGCTTTTCCATTTAATATAAACCATGGAATTTTCTTGTATTAGTTGAATGTGGTTTATTGTTGGAGAACCTTGGTTGTGGTTTTCTTCCTGTGTTGTTGCTCCTGGTTCACCCTTGCGGGGTGGTTCCTTGACTTGTGGGTCTGTTTGTGCTATTGGGACCCCATGGTTTGGGGGTGTGACCTTGAACCATTTGGGCTTGAGCTTGGATTTTGGTCAATAGAACCACGTCCCACCCGTGCCTTATTTCCTTCCTAGCCACTCGTGACCCGCATCCTCTTCTCTCCATCTCGTGAAACCTAATGGGGGAGAAGGCTGCTCGTTCCGTCCCCTCCGCCCAGAGCTACGCGTAGCTGGTGGATGCTGGCGGGATTCCAGGATGGCAGGCGCTGGGGGTTTTAAAGGAGGCGTAGTGGTTGTGATGGGGAACCGCAAGCCGTGGGAAGCAGAGACAAGGGTGAGTCACGTGCAAGAGGAGCTTCACGCCCAGAGGTGGTTGTGTGAGCTGAGGAGAGTGTGCATCAAGCCTCGCCGAAGCACGTCGAGCACGCGTGGAGCTCACCAGTGCCAAGTACGCATTCATCTCTTCTCTCCTTTTCTGGTTATAGAGCATGCTAAGGTTAGAGTTAAATCTGGGTAAGTGAAGTAAAAATCATGTTAAATATGTGGAGATGCAGAGAATGTGTTGAATCATGCTTGTATGTTGATATCGTGTGGACTTATGAATGATTTGTGGGATTTTCGTGGTTTTTCTCTAAAGCATGCTACAATGTTTTCGTCTGGGCTTTGTGCCTTTGTGAATTTCTCTAGAACAGCATGCTTAGTGAATTTGTGTTTCGTTTGAGGGGTTTTGAAGTAGACTTGGAGGTCTACACCCCATGTTTTATTCGAAATTTTTGAGGTAGATTAGAGGGGTCTGATCCTTACTCCCACCTTGGGGAGAAAGGGGTGACGGTGGCCTGGGGAGTTTTCTGCAACCGCAGAAAACGGTATACCAAATTGGATTCAGCATACCGAAATACTTCCAGGTGGTGACTTGTGTCGTGGATTCGGACGACCGGGGAGGTTCGGTCGACCGATCTGACAGGGGACTGATAAACCTATCAGGGATTCGGAATACCGAAATTCTTCGGTACCGAATCAGGGGATTTGTGAGCTGGGTGGGCGCACCAAGGTTTAGAAAATGATGATAAATATGGATAAATACATGATAAATGTAATAAATGCATGAAAATGACTTGTAAGATGATGCATGCAAATATGTTGTTTTTATGATGTTTTCCATGAGATATTGAAACATGGCTTATGTGTATGAATGTGGACTCATGTGAGGGGTGATTGCATGGTACAAAGACCATGAAAGAATGTGTGGGTTTAAATACCACTGGTAATGAATTGATGCATAATGCATGTGATTTGCAAAGAGTTTTATGAATGGAAAATGGTTTTGATAAATGTTTTGAAAAGACAAATTGCATATGATTTTAAGGAGATTAAAGGAAATTGTAGGAACCACAATGAAACCAGGACTTGCCGACGAGGTAG
>JAMKQA010063108.1:0-10722 GCA_024699735.1 Posidonia australis
ATTTAATTGGATTTTGTTTGATTAGGGTTCTTGTTAGGGTTTTGGGTGGATTTTAGCTGGATTAAGTGTTTTATTTGCTTTTCAGTGAATTTTAATGGGTTTTAGTGTTTTATTTGGTCATGTGGGCTAGTGTGGGTCTGATTGGGACCAATGTGGACTAGGGTTTTGGTGGTCGCGACCAGAGCATCCACCAGAGGAGCTTGCTGCCAAATGAGCTCAAAATTGGAGTGTCTACACATGCATTTAGCTCACTTGCTCAAAACCACAAAAGAAGTGAGGAGAGACAGGGGTCGTATGCCTGGCTCAACCCTATGGCGACCCTTCTACACTCCAGCAAGCCTCTTTGCTCCCCATCGAAGCCTCTCTTGTCGGTGAACCCTATGCATCGAGCTCTCCTCCTCTAGCTTGCGTGCCTCCCTTCCTTTCTCTCTCTCTCTCTCTTCCTTGCAACTGCAGCCCCTCCAACTTCCCCTCCTTCTTATCCCCTCCTCCTCCCGCATGGCGTCGGCCACTCATCACGTCGGAGGAGGCATGGCGGAACGGGGCAACGTCTCCTAATGGTAGGGTGGGAAAGGGGAAGAGGAAGAAGACGGGATTGGGTGTCTCGTGAGTGAAAGAAAGAAAAAAGAGAGGAGAAAGGATAGGCACGTAAATCAAGACAACTATGCATCTCCAAATCGAACTTCACATTGGTCCCAAATCACAAGCAGGTGCACAGAAAATGAACCACAAGCCCACACATCCAAGAAACAATAGATTATCCATTAATAAACCATTTATACAATATTATAAATAATTATATGGTTTACAATTAAAAATAGATAATTAGACCTAGATGTCACATGCTATCTTCGACGATAGGCAGGAGGAGGTGGACGACGAATTTGTGCCGATGAGAGAACGCAGCACCGACGAATTCGATGACAGGTAGGAAGAGGAGGAGGACAATGTCGGAGGATGCACTGTCGAGAAGGCCCTATGGAGGTGTTGAAGAACGTCGAAGCACGTTAGACAGATCAAGGCGGAGGACGAAAGGTAGAGGAAAGGTGGAGGAGGTGGCAGACGAATGAGGTGAGGGTAAGAAAGAATGGGGCAAAATGACCCACATCAAGGTATTTTATATCCGATTTAGCGAGGACTTTAATGAGAACATTTCCTCACTATACACTCGCTAAATAAAAAACGAGAACATTGCGAGAAATAATCCTCGCAAAAAACTCACTATATTATTGTAAGGACATTTTGTTGCTAAGTCCTCGCTCTTTGTCCTCGCAAAATCAAATTTTTCTTGTAGACAAGTGATTACAACTATCCGTGGTAGTGCAACAGGTTTAGGGTTGTGTCCCTGACAATTGCTTGTGGCAAGTGCTTGTTGAGACTTGTGATTTTGCCTGTGAGTGGTGTTGTTTTGTTGTGCTCATGAGCAGCGTTGTTTTGGCCAGCGCCCATGAGTGGTGTTGAGTTGCTAAAGCTCGTGAAAGGCATTGAGTTGGTTGCACCCGTAGGTGGCATAGTACTTTTCAGAAAATTGGGTTGTTCCTGTTGGAAATATATTATGTGTTTGGATGATCACACATGAACTAATGAATTTTTGTGTATATTTTCATGTAAGGAAAAAGTGCTCTAAAGATAAGATTGAAGAGTTGTAATATTTGAGTCATGTAAAATTCTATGTAATATGTTGAAAAATGTACATGTAAAGTTATACTCAAAATATTTGTTGAAAAATCAAAGAAGAGTCAATCTGGCAAACCGAACCAAATTGGTCTATTGAATCAGGAAGAACCGACATAAGCATCGGCGTTCTGAAGGCAAATGTGGAAAATTAAAGAAAGGATCAAAAACAACATATCAGAGAAAATCGGTATACCGAACCAGGAAGAAATGGCACATTCAATGGCTTTTCAAAATCAAGATGAGTAAAATCAAATGAGGCAAAATGACATACCGGAGAATAATGGCATACCAAACCAGGAAGAAACGACACAAGCAACGGTACTCCAAAAAAAAGCATTGTACAGATAAGCTGAAGGCAAACGACATACCAGACTAAAACGGTATACCGAGTCAGGAGAATTCGGTATATTGAGATTTTTCTAGCAGACCGAATTGCTCGTGAGTTGCAATTTAAAGATGAAAATGGCATTTCGAAAGTCAAAACGGCATACCGATGGATTAACCATTTATGACTGTTTTTATAGCCATTAGACACATCTTTTAGTGGTCCTTTAGCTATAAATAGGACCCCCATAAGCCTTGATAGGACACACATATCGATATACTTGTAATTCTTGAGAATTGTGCTCCATCTTTGTCCTAAATTTCTCTCCACAAGCCCTATGTTGTAAGATTGATTAAAAGTGCTCTGTGAAAGGGAAATCCATTTGTTGTAAAGCTACAAAGAAGGCACTCTAGCTTCTCGGGGTACAAGAAGTGGAAGGAGCAAAGTTCAAGTTGGTAGGACTACCAACGCAAGTAAGTGTTTACTTTTAAGTGTAAGGGAAAATCTCAAGAAGGTCTTGAGGAGTGGACTAGGCTGGAGTTTTGGCCGAACCACTATAAATCACCTTTGTTTTTGATTTCCCTAATCTCCTTCTTTGCATGAGATTAGTTTAACTTTCAAATATTTAATCATCTAGTTGTTGCTTGCCTTGATTATTTGAAGGATCTTACCTTGTTTAATTTGAATCAAATTAAAATTAAAATTAAAATTAAAAAAGGGTTAACTAAAATTAATATTCTCTATTCACCCCCTCTAGAGAAGCCACTTGATCTAACAATTGGTATCAGAGCGAGGTTTTCTAGAGTTAGATTAATTATCTACTAGATTTATGACTTTTTCATTTTTAACAATAACATTGTAGAGAGTCAAAGTATTAATAGGCCACCTTTTCTTGATGGAATAAATTATAGTTATTGGAAATGTAGAATGATTATATATCTGAAATCAATAAATTTTGAATTATGGAATGTAGTAATAAATGGCTTTATCTTGAGTTCTACCTCTTTTAGAGAATGGAGTAATGAAAAAAAAACCTAGCCCAACTAGATGCTAAAGGATTAAACATCTTATTTTGTGTTGTTAGCAAAGAACAATTTAATAAGATTTCTAATTGCAAGAGTTCCCATGAAGCTTGGTATGTCTTAGAAGTCACTCATGAAGGTACTAACCAAGTTAAAGAAACAAAGATAAACATGCTTGTTCATAAGTTTGAGCTATTTAAAATGAAAAATAATGAATCCATAAGTGAAATATTCATTAGGTTTAATGAAATTACTAATAACCTACAATCTCTTGGCAAAGATTATTCTCAAAGTGAATTAGTAAGAAAAATCTTACTGTCTCTTACACCAGAATGGGAAAAGAAGACTACCGCCATAGAAGAGACTAAGCATTTATGAACATACTCCCTAGAAGATTTAATAGGAAACTTAACTTCCTATGAGGTCCAATTAAAAGAAAAGGAAAAAGAAAAAGAAGAATCTGAAGATGAAGATGAAGACATTGCGCTATTAATAATAAAATTCAAGAAATTCTTCAAGAGAGGAATATTTTAGAAGAAATTAAATGAAAATCAAGATAAAAATAAAGAAAAGATGATCTACCATTATGTTTTAAATGTAATAAACTAGGGCACCTTAAAAGAGATTGTCCTCTCCTTAGAATGAAAATTAATAAAAAGAATGAAAGACCAATCAAGAAGAAAGCCCTTTAAGCCACATGAGACGAAAGTGACTCATCCTCTGATGAGGATTCCCCCTCTCATAATGAAAGACCCAACATGTGCTTCACGGCACAAGATAGTGAAATTGGCTCTTCCCTTAACATGAAGACATCAACATGGAGGAACTCTTGGAGGCATTTAATGAATTATATGAAAAATATAAAATTCTAAAATCTAAGAATAAAAGTCAAAATAAAAGCATTGAAAAACTAATCAGCGAAAATGAAAAAATAATTAATGAAGTAAAAATATTAATTGATGAAAATGATGAATTAAATCAGAAAAATGTTGAACTGAAGCAAGAAATTAACCATATGAAATATAAAATAAAAAATCTAGAGAAAGATATTACTACACTAAAAACCTACAGCAATGACTTACTTAATACTGTAAGAAATTTCATAAATGGAAAGGAAAACCTACATAAAATTCTCTCAAGTACACAACATTCACTAAACAAACATGGAATTAGGTATTCTAGATTTAATGATACACCTTATGAAAATGGATTTATAAGGGCAACCACTAATAAAAAATACATCTGTCATAAAAAGACATTCAAAATGGGTTGATAAAAACCAAACTACAATATATGGAATCAAATGGAAGCGAAAGATGATGTGGGTACCTATGATCTTACTTGCATCCTATGATGCAGGAAAATCATGAACTCCAAGTGGATTCTAGACAGTGGATGCTCCCGCCATATGACAGGAGATCATAGGCTCCTCTGTACATTGAGTACCAAAGAAGATGGAGTTGTCACATTTAGTGATAATGCAAAAGGAAGGATAGTGCGAATAGGAAATATAGGTAACTCTTAAGATCCTTCTATTGAAAATGTTTTACTTGTAGATGTCTTAAACATAACCAATTAGTATTAGTCAATTGTGTCATATAGGATATAAAGTAATGTTTGATAAACATGAATGTACCATAATAGATTCTAATACCAATGAGACTATATTTATTGGAAAAAGGAAAAATAATGTCTATAAAACAAAAATCTCATATAAACCTAATATAACTCTATCTTGCCTTGCTTCATCAAATGATGAACATTGGTTATGATATAAGAGACTTGGCCATGAAAATATGGGTCAACTATCAAAATTGTCCAATGGTGATCTTGTTATTGGTTTACCAAAAATTGATTTCAAAAAGGACAAATTATGCGATGCATGTTAGTTTGGAAAACAAACTAAATCTTCTTTTAAAATAAAAGACATGGTTTCTACTACCAAATTATTGGAACTAATTCATATGGATTTGTTTGGACCTAGTAGAACATTAAGTCTAAAGGGTAAAAAATATGTTTCTGTCATTACTGATGATTTTTGGTATTTTACTTGGGTTATTTCTTAGCAAATAAAAATGGTGTTTCTCTGATTTTTAAAAGTTTTGCAAAAAGGTTCAAAATGAAAAGGGTTTAAGGATCATTAAAATAAGAAGTGATCGTGGGAGGGAATTTGAAAATGATGAATTTGAAATTTTTTGTGAAACAAATGGTTTTGAACATAGTTTTTCTTCTCCAAGAACCCCTCAACAAATTAGGGTTATTGAAAGAAAAAATAGAACCCTCCAAGAAATAGCTAGGACCATGCTTTGCGAAAGAAATTTGCCAAAGCATTTTTGAGCCGAAGCTGTAAATACTTTTTCTTATATTTTGAACCAAGTTTTGATTTGACCGATTTTAAATAAAACTCCATTCAAGCATTGGTTTTGCAAGACCCCTAGAATTTCCTAAAAGTTTTTGGGTGCAAGTGCTTTATTTTAATTACTAAGGACAATTTGTATAAGTTTGATCCCAAAGTTGATGAAGGAATATTCCTTGGATATTCCTCTAGGAGCAAGGCTTATAGAGTATACAATAAAAGAATACTAATAATGGAAGAATCAATGCATGTAAATTTTGAAGAAAATAATGAAATTAAAATAGTAAATATAGATAATGATGATGAACAAGAAATAAATGAAAACACATTAGATAATCTAAATAAAGAAGAAAAGCTTAAGGATGAACAACCTAGTAATAAGGATTGGCAATATCCTCCCAAGGAACTCATCATCGGTGAAGTTTCCAAAGGAATCCAAACACAATATAATTGTGATCATGGTTGTGCAGCTTTTACTTTTGTATCATCTATTGAACCAAAAATGTAAATGATGCTTGTAGTGATGAATTTTGGATTAATGGCATGCATGAGGAATTAAATCAATTTGAAAGAAATAATGTATGGAAATTAGTTCCAAAACCAGAAAATCACCAAATAATAGGAACTAAGTGGGTATTTAGAAATAACTTAGATGAATTAGAAAATGTAGTTAGAAATAAGGTAGGATTAGTAGCACAAGGATACAATCAGGAGGTGGGGATAGACTTTGAAGAAACATATCTCTTGTGGCTAGACTGGGAAAATCATGTTGAAAGATTAAAGAAGAGTCAATTCAGCATACCGAACCAAATCGATATACTGAATCAAGAAGAAACGGCACAAGCATCGGCGTTCCGAAGGCAAATGTGGAAAATTAAAGAAGGGATCAAAAATGGCATACCGAAAAAAATTAGTATACCGAACCAGGAAGAAACAGCACATTCAACGACTTTTCGAAATCAGGATGAGTAAAATCAAATGATGCAAAATGGCATACTGGAGAATAACGGCATACCAAACCAGGAAGAAACGGTACAAGCAACGAAACTCCAAAAAAGCATTATAGAGATAAACTAAAGGTAAAATGGCATACCGGGCTAAAATGGTATACTGAATCAGGAGAATTCGGCATATCGAGATTTTTCCGGCATACCGAATTGCTCGTGAGTTGTAATTTAAAGATGAAAATGGCATTTCAAAAGTCAAAATGGCATGTCAATGGAATAGCCGTTTATGGCCGTTTTTATGGCTGTTAGACACATCTTTTAGTGGTCCTTTAGCTATAAATAAGACCCCCATAAGTCTTGATAGGACACACATATCGATATACTTATAATTCTTGAGAATTGTGCTCCATCCTTGTCCTAAATTTCTCTCCACAACCCCTGTGCTGTAAGATTGATTAAAAGTGCTTTGTGAAAGGGAAATCCATCTGTTGTAAAGCTACAAAGAAGGCGCTCTAGCTTCTCGGGGTACGAGAAGTGAAAGGAGTAATGTTTAAGTTGGTAGGACTATCAATGCAAGTAAGTGTTTACTTTTAAGTATAACGGAAAATCTCAAGAGGGTCTTGAGGAGTGGACTAGGCCAAGGTTTTGGTCGAACCACTATAAATCACTTGTGTTTTCGATTTCTCTCATCTCCTTCTTCACATGAGATTAGTTTAACTTTCAAATATTTAATCATCTAGTTGTTGCTTGCCTTGATTGTTTGAAGCATCTTATCTTGTTTAATTTGAATAAAATTAAAATTTAAAAAGGGTTAACTAAAATTAATAGTCTCTATTCACCCCCTCTAGAGAAACCACTCGATCCAACAGTTCCAACTTTGTGATATGATTGGTTTGTTTGACTGAGTAGAGACTCAGTGCTAGTGTGGCACTCTCCCATGGGTGTGGACTTGATTTGGCAACAGTGGCTATTTCAACTAATGCATAAAGTTTTGAAAATCATGCATTTGGTTTGAAAGAAAGAAAATGGTTTTTAAAGACATGAGTGTGATTTGAACAGAATTGTTTTTAAAGACATGATTTCCAAAGATTTGTGGCTTGTAAGGCAAAAGAGAATTGCTTCGTGGTTGTGTGGGCCTCTAGGAGAGGCCATAGTAGTTTGTGTTTGTGGGGCGTGTGCTGGTTGACCTTTTAGTGGTCACTTGCGTGTATTTGTTCAATGTTTTTGCACATGCAGGATAGGATTAGGTGTTGCTAGTTTTCTTGGAACTAGAGTCAATCAATCACACATCAAGGTATTTGGGTATGTAAGTAGTTAAATTTGTTTCAGTTATTAGTGCTTAAATTTACATTATTCTTTATTGGATTTAGTTTAAAGTTAATATGGCTAATATGACAAAAAAAATGTAGCTAGATTTGGGGTCAAGGCTTGGGGTAGGTCGTGACAAAGTGGTATCAGTGCATTAAGTTACCTAAAAGCACTAGCCTAGGGATGCCTGGTCGATGGATCTGTAATTTAGGCACCTACACTTGGTTTTTTTGTTTTCTGGTTTGGCGTAGTGTGAAGTAGTGGTTGCCTGTGTGGGGTGGCTTACTTAAGTTCTTCAACTCTGTAGAGTCTGGTTTTGGTGATGTCCACTAGGTTCATGTGGATTGAGCACCATGTGCCCGTGGGAATGGTAGTAGTAGCCTTTTGGGTAGGACGTAGTGCTAAAAGCAAGGTTGGGAACCTAGCTATATGTGGGAGGCTAGATGAGTCTTGTCATTGGGAGTGGTACACATCTATTGTGCGAATTGATCGAGCTGGTGAGTTATGACTATTGGAAGATAGAGTATTGTAGAGGGATAGCCTAATTCCTTTAAGGGGGTTATGCATGCCATGTTAGCTAACTAGAGAATGTGTATACTTTGTCACCATCTGTGGTTGGGCAATTTGGTGTTGCTTTTGAGGGAGAGGTGCAGAAGTTGTTTGCCCTCTGGGAAGCTCTCCATGACCTTGGTTATTCATTGTTTGCTGCTAGTTGTGCTTGTTCTTGGCCATTTGCTAGATGTTGATTTCTTGGTAGATACTTGTTTGTTGCTTTAGTTGTGCTTGTTAGTGGGTAGAATGTCTATAGCTCCATCCTCTTGTGGCTGCATCTGGGTTAAGTAAGGGGCTTCCCAGATGTGTGGTGTTTGTGTCCTTGTTTGGTTTGGTCTGTGGTTTCTTGTTTGTTACGTTTGTTCGGGTTGTGGTGAAGGGATGCATGGAGTTCCATCCTCCTATTGTTTCAAGGTGACTTTTGAGTCCCTAGGTGTGTGCTATTGTTTCTAGGTGACCTTGTGGATCCCGAGAATATTGTTATTTGTTTGATGGTTAGGATGTTGTTTCTGGGTGACCAAGTGAGTTCCTAGATGTTTTTTGTTGTTTAGTGATTTGATTGTATCTGGGAGACTTTGTGAGTCCTAGATATGTATTGTTGGTTCTGAGTGACTTTGAGAGTCTCCAGATAGTTGTTGCTTGTTTGGTTGTTGTTGTTCAGGCATTGTTCTTGGGAGACTTGGTGGGTTCCTAAGTGCGTATTGGCTGGTCGATTGTTTCTAGGTGATTAGTGGGTCCCCAAATGTTAGTTGTTCGTTGGTTTTTTGATGGTTTGCCTTTGAAATACGACTTCCAAGAGGTGTGTTGTTTGCTGAGTGTTGTTTGGGGTATTTGGTTGAGGATGCCCGGTTTGTTTGTAGTAAAGGGTGCCTATTTGGATGCCTAGTTTGGTTTTGGTTGATTGTGGTTCGAGTGGCTGGTGCCATTCAAAGGTGGAGACTTTTCTCTAGTGTGCCTTCTCGTAGACACCCCGATTTTGAGGTAGTTCATTGATAAGGCTCATTTGTTGCTTTGGATATGGCTGACCTTTGGACCAATCCCTAAGCCCACAGCAAGCCCGCAACCCTGTTAGAAAACCAGACCAATAGGGGAGAGCACCTAGCTAGCACACCTAGCTAGCACACTTAGCTGGCACACCTAGCTAGCACACTTAGCTGGCACACCTATCTAGCACACATAGGCGACGCACTTATCCAGCGCACCACCCTGGCACACAAGGCTGCGACTGCTGGCTTTCCACCTTCCTTGGCTGTTACCTCCAGCAGCGAATGTGCCGTGGAATATTCCAGGCTCTTCGTCTACGATGCCCTTCTTATACCCGTAACTCACCCCTGAGAGCTCCCTATAAAAGGACCTCCATAGGCACCATTTTGCAGGGCCACAAAAGAGAGACAAAATCCTGAGAGCTGAGAATTCTGAGCAGAATCCTTGCACCCAGCCGTTTTCTACTCTAAAACCCAACCTCTGCACGAGCTGTTCCATCAGTCCAGTAGCTTATTTTCATTCCCTGGAGCACTCCCTTGCGTCCTAGAGCCTTCCAAAGCAACAAGGATCTTCTTATTTGTGATATTGCAAGAGGGAACACATAGAGAGTTAGGCCTTCTACCTCCTCTTTGCTTTCTTCTAAATTTCATGTTAGAACTTAGTAAAAGCATGCTTAAAATCTTATGAATGATCTATTTTGTTCCATGTTTTCGATGTTACATGATAACATGCTCGCTTTCTTTGCAAATAATCTCCATGCTAATCTATGTTTTCATTTCTAGCATGAGATCGGCATAAGCATAAGTTTTATTGCTTCCTTGCATATAATACCTTGCCATGCACCCATGTCTGCCATTTGCACGTAGAAGCATACACACTTGATCGTCATATTTACATGTTTTGATTCAGATCTTGCTGATTCTTGAATGTTTCACGTTTTCATGCATGAACCCATCATTTGTTTCGATTTCAAATACTTTGTTTTCATGATGGTTATTGATCCTGCACTCGCATCATGGGTTTCCCAGTTTTATCATGGCATGAGCCTTTTTAGCACTTGCATGAATCCTCCTTGCATCTCTATCGGGTGGGATCTAGATCAGGTTACGGTCTGATCCAGACTCCCTAGGACGCACCAGTCAGGCGCACCCTACCCGCACACTAGTCTGACACACTCTATAGGCGCGCCAGACTGGCCAGAGATCAGAGCACCTGCATTTTTATGTCTCTGTTTGCATGGCTTTATCGCAGGGTTTTAAGCTTGTTTCTTTCTGATTGGATTCTCTGGTTTATCGAGATGTCTCCTGGGTGTTTTTTCAACTTTCAATCAAATTGCTTTCCATTTTGTTTTCTCTGCTTTGTATTCAGTTCCAGGCTGAATCTGGTAGACTAGTTGCACATTACTCCATTGTGAGAATCTTGTGCATCAGTCCATGATCCAGTGGCCTAACTCGGTCTTGCACCTTTCACATAGCTTCAATAGGTTGGAACCTGTGTGAGGCTATTGGCCCTTGAGCACAGGGTCCATTTGCATTTGCATTTCATGTGTTT
>JAMKQA010063109.1:0-14624 GCA_024699735.1 Posidonia australis
TTCACGACTCACTGTGTGTGGTTTTGGCCATTGAGGGCCGTTGTTTGTGGTTTTGGGCCAGTAGAGCCCTGGTTTGTGGTTTTGGCCAGTGTGGGCCTAGTTTTTGAGGCTTTGAGGAAATGGTTTGCGAAAGGAATTTAAAAGGAAAATTGATTATGATTTTGTTTTCCGCGGTTTTCGTGGGGTGCGTACTGGGTGACTTTGGTCACTCATGCGTTTTCCTTGTGGTTTTTTTCACAGGTGCAGGCATGCGATTGGTTTAGCGTAGTGCATATAGCCGCACACTCAGGTTCCTGGTGGTTAGATATTTTACTGTTTAGCTTTAGTTTTCTCGTAATTTAATTTGTTTAAATTATTGTGGAAAATTTGGGACATGACAGTATCTTAGTCGCTTCATATCTTTCGTAATAAAGTGATTTCTCAGATAAATTTTCATCTCTACAATATCTACTGTGTCACTACCAGTATGTAGAATATCATCAACATAAACAACTAATATCGCACACCCATCCTTTGTTTTCCTGATGAAGATAAAGTGATCAATAATACAACGTCTAAAGTCTGCATCCATAACAATCAAATTGAATTTCTCAAACTAAGCTCTAAAACTCTGATTGAGACCACATACAACTTTCTTCAAACAGCACAATATATTCTCCTCTTAAGCAATATACCTAGAAGGTTACCATACAGAAAGTGTTCTTCTATATCTCCCAATCATGATTGAGAGAAACTGATAATAAAAAAGAAATTTAGATGAACAACAACTAAAAAAGTCTCTACATAATCAATACCATATACCTATATGAATCTTTTAACTACCAAGCAGCCTTTGTATCTGTCAATAAAGATATCTGGTTTATGCTTGATAACAAACATCCAATGGCAACTAACAACTGTTGAGTCAGCTAAGCGACTGACAAGCCTCCAAGTATCGCATGTCTATAACACTTGTATCTTATCATCCATAACAACTTTCCAATGTCGTATATGTAAAGCTTTTAAGTAGTTCTTAGGTACAATTTCAGTAGAAATGGACAAAACAAACTGACAAAAAATTAAACTAAGATAATTGTTATGATAAAAATAGGATCTTATCTCTATTAGATAGAGAGAGTTACATATTTATATCAAGTTTAAAAAATACCCCACTAAATAGATATCTAATTACCCGATAATCTAAGTAAACACAATAAACTATAACTCTAACACTCTCCCTCAAGCTAAAACATAAACATCAAAAAGACCCAACTTAGTACATAAAAACATGAATGACCCACTACTCAAACTCTTGATAAAGATATCTGCTAACGGCTCAGATGAATGAGTATATGGGGTAGAGATGACTTCTCTCAATACCATATCTCGCATACAGTGACAGTTAACCTTGATATGTTTGGTCCGTTCGTTGAAGGTATGATTGTTGACAATGAAAATAGCAGCCTGATTATCACAGAACATTAGCATTAAAGTCTCAAGTGATAAGCCAATCTCAAAAAGGAGAGATTTAATCCACACCATTTCACATGCAGTCTGGACCATAACTTTGTACTCCGCCTCTGCACTAAACCATGACACTACATTCTGCTTATTGCTTCTCCATGTAACAAAGTTCCCTCCAACATAGGTACAGAACCCAGAGGTAAACTTCCTATCTCCACGATCCCCTGCATAGCCTGAGTCTAAGTATGCTACCACATTAACGTGACCATTCTTTTTATAGATCAGACCTCTACCTGGAGAGCCCTTAACATAGGAAAGGACCCGTAAAGCTCCACCCCAGTGCACCTTCCTTGACTCATGCATAAACTAGCTCAACAAGCTAACAGCATATGAAATGTCTGGTCGAATAACTGTCAAATAAATAAACTTGACAATTAGCCTCCTATACTGTCCTGGATCATTCAACAACTCAGAACTGGTATCCCAAAGTAGTGGTGACTGCTCAATAGAGGAGCTCTTTAGTTTGCACCTCAATTGTTATGTCTCTTGAAGTAGATCAAGAACATACTTCTTTTGAGATGGCACCATTTTTCCATTTACACAGGCAAATTCCATACCAAGAAAGTACCTTGGCTTCCCCAAATCCTTGATGGCAAAATGAGCAGCAAGAAATTGTTTCACTTCTTTGATACCTTCTTGGTCACTACCTGTCACCAAAATGTCATCTACATAGACCACCAGTAACACACATTTCTACTCAAATCGCCTGTAGAAAATAGAGTGATCCACAGCATCTAAACAGAAAATCACCTGCGTATCTTGATCCACAGAAAACAAATCTATATTACTTTTTTTCCCTTAAAATCATTTCGCAAATTATTTTCTCCAAAATCATCTAAACTAACCAACCAGGTCCAACAAACCAAAAACCACAACAAACGCGGCCCACACTGGTCAAAACAACAAACAAAACTCTACCAGTCCAAACCACAAATAATGCCCTCAATAGCCAAGACCACACACAGTGAGTCAAAAAGTCTAGTGCCAGATTACCAACTTTGGCCACAAACAACCACCGAAGTGCACTATACTGTCACAATGAGGACACCCTGTGTAGAAACGATCACCGTCTAACGATTCTCCCACCTGAACCCTCACAAAACCAATCCTTCTCTGAGAAGGCAGTCTTGTCTCTCAGGACGCTACCAGCGACGAGGCATATGTCTCACCTACACTGGCCACCACAGGGTACGCCTCCTCATGACATCCTCCACATAGTGCTTAGGAGGGAGTGTCATACCTCCACACCAGACAACGCCTGAACCTCAGTGCTCACAACGACAGCAGGAGTATCATACCTCATCGTCATACCACAAGGCACCTCAACTAGTGGACCTCAACCTCGACCCCGCAAACGATGGTCACGGAGTATCCTACCTTCAAGACCCGACGAACACTTGCCTCGGTCTCTCAGCCTCCAAACTCAACCAAGATACGCGCCTGACCACCCAAGAATATCGTTACATTCCCTGATCCCGACGACACAATCCCACGGTGTTTCGGCCCACACACAAAAAACTAGGAAAACATTTCCAAACGAGCCAACATATTTCTTTGAAAACCATTTTCAAAATCCTTTCATAACTTTGAGAAACTCGTTCAAAAACCTAGACAAAATGACACATCAGGTGTCCTACAAGACCACCACTGATGGTCCATGATCCTATCTCAAATGGGTAAAACAAATCAATCCAGAAATCCTCGAAAATCCATCTTTTTATAAAGACAACTGGAGCCTAAATCAGCAAACCGTTTTGAAAATGGAATACCGAAATTCCCTATTCCATTCCACCGAAAAGGATCGATCGTTTGAACTAGGTACAAGTCAACACTCGAGGAATTGAACGACATACCGAAAACTAGATCGGTCGACCAAAAATTCCTAATTTGATAGTCCAATTTGGTTCGGTCAATCGAACCTATACTAGGAGGACCAAAACTGATAGAAAAACAACATACCAAAATGTCGTTTTCTGCGAAAGCAAAAAATAACCTCCAACCACAAACCCGTGAAATCACCTAAAATGGGACCAAAGGCGAACTCCCAAAACAAGCAACATAAAATCTAACTAAAACATATATTGTAAACCCTCGAGTCTACTTCATATCTACACAAACAAAACCAAAATAAATTCATCATGCAATGAGAAATAAATTCGAGCAACCACAGGGGTCGAAAACGACCCAAAACCACCCAACTCCATTAATGACCATAAATTCTACCATAATTCATCATAAATTCACAATAAATTCTAGGAATATAAATTTATCTATATTTCATGCATTTCTATCATTTTCTACTATTTTCATGCTTTCCACAACACGAGGGTAAGGTGGGTACCTGAGAACGTACTTCGACAATCTATTCTGATTTTCAGCCAACTCCAACGATCCTAGGCATCCTCGGCTACTCTACGACCTCAGGGACACTACACCGGAGCTCCACACACCGCCACGTGCCGCCTCAAGCCATCGCCGCCCTCTGCTTCTTCATGGCACCACCGACAGGGGAAAACAGGAGAATGAGAGAATGGGTAACGGGGAGAGAGAGATGAGGGAGGGAGAGAGTGTGAGTGGGTGAGGGAAGAGGTGAGATGGAAGGTGTCGGCAGTCGTGAGGAAGGGGAAAGGAGGAGGAAACGTGAGGAGGAAGGCGGAAAAGGAAGGTATGGCAGATTCGTTGCATGTCTCACGTTCTTAAATAACCATGCCACTAGGAAGGTATGCACACGGCCAACTAGACGTCCATGCATGTCTGCAACAACTAACAAAACCACACCACAACCACTCACTCCCAGCACGAGACCAACTGAAAATCTCACCAATCTATCTACAAATGCGGGCCCCACATGGACCCACACAAGGGCCCACAAGTATAGTGCCAACCACGTACAGTGTCAACCACGTACAAGAACACACAAATAGAAACTGACCCACGAGGTCTAAGTCTAAAACCACAATTTCACACAACAGACCTCGAGAACAGTAACACCTGTCTAGAAATAATTTCATTAAAAAATGTAAATAATTACAAAATGAATTTACAAGTATTACAGTGATCCTAGACATAACAAACACAACCAAACACTTTAAGAAAAAAATGAAAAAGACTCTCATTAGGGCACAAACAACAAAGAGAAATGTTCCCAAAAGGACAGTTGATAGCATCCTATTAACTAAATAAGTAGTAGCAAGAACAACGACAGACTAGTAACATTTTGGAACATTCATCTGAGCCATAAGAGTATACGTAACATCCAAAATATTTTGGATGACGATATTTACTCTCAACTATTCTATTTTGTTGTGAAATATGAGAACAAGAAGTCTTATGTAAGACACCACAAGAAACATAGAATTCAGAGATTTCAAATTACATATATTTCAAAACATTATCAATGCGAAAGAAACAAGTAATAGCAGAAAACTGAGTCTTAATTTCATTAAAAAAAAATTGATTATAATAGGTATATGAGATCTATCTCAAAGCAAATAAACTAATAGAACTCTAGAGTAATCGTCCACAAAGATAATATAGTAGTGAAAATCCAACATAGATGACACTCGAGCCAGTCCCAAATGTCTAAGTGAATTAACTCAAACAGACTCTCACTAACAAAGTAGACGGACGACGAAAAGTAGCACAGTGATACCTACCTAACTCACAAGATTCACAAGTAAATGACTCAATGGTTATCCATGGTAGAGTTTGTTGTAACTTACTAAAATATAGATGACTAAGACAACAATGCTATAAAAAAGAAGACTCAACGTTTAACACAAAACATAGTAGCCCCTTTGAAATCTCATCTTAAACCAGCAAATAAAGGCCTTTTTTCAACTTCACAATCGAAATCAATCCTCTTCCGTATCTATAGGTCTTAAAAAATACAATGATATGGAAAGAACGTTATAAAATAAAATAAAGTTTTTGTAATGGTACTAATAGATAGAAGATTAACAAGAAAATATAAAACATAAAGAACTTTGTACAGTGACAAATGGGAGGAGGCTTGAATAAAGCCAACCCCTAGTCACTAAGCACTAACCTCCATTGGCACTAGAAACAGAGTTAGAAAATAAGTCACGATTACCTATCATGTGGATGATGGCTCGTAAATCTATAATCTAGAAACTGTACTTAAAGACTAGACACTACGAGTACCTGCTATAAAGACATGAGATATAGTAGCAATAAAAGTCTGAGACACCAAGAGCTAAAGATAGTGCTCATACTCATCTGAAGGAATGATAATCAGCTCTAGTGTAGCTATATCTATGGTTCCAAAAATCAACATGTGTCAACAAAATTTCGTAGACACATATTGATGTTACAAAATAAGGAAACGACATATACAGGTAAATCGAAAATTACTAGATTTCAGTGGAAACATCAAAGACATGTCAGGCGTGTCAATGAAAACTCAATATTTTCAAAGCTTTGAAAGCATGTATCGTCCGACATGTCTATTTTTTTGTGCCGACATGGGTGTCATAGGTTACTTCTTCTCAATGTTGTCTCCTTCTCAACTCTCAGTCTTCTACTCTTCTTCTCTACCATTTACTGTTGCAATAATAATCTTCGAGACAAAGGTTCTCTAGTCTCTACACGAGTAAAGATTTTTCTCCATTGTTGAAGGCTTGAAAGCTCTCTTTATTGTTGAAAATTTTTCTTTAAGTGTATAGGTTCTCTACACAAGTGAAGATTTTTCTCCATTGTTGAAAGCTTGAAACTTTCTCCTCTCTCTTCTTTTACAGCAAATTCTATGCTTTAGTTTTTAGATTTTGCATTTCTTTTCATGTAGATTTACATATTACACTCAGATCTTAGGTATCAACACTTACATCTTTTGTTTTGATATAGAACTTAGGTATATTACATAAATTTACCATAAAATACATAGATCTTAAGTTTTTGTATACAATATTTTTATCTTTTTCTATTTTTTTTGTAGTTAATGTTAATAACTTGATATTACATAGATCTAACCTAATAAAGGTAAAATCCAACCTAAAAATTTTATAAAATCAATAAAATATAAATATACAATATTACTTACTTTAACTTATCCTAGAGTTTCAATGTAGATTATTGTGTATTTCAGTGTGGTACATGTTTAGAAAGTTAATCTAAGTAGTCTTAAATGTGGATTATTATTTACTTTAACTTATCTTAGAGTTTCAAATCAAAATTTAAAATTCAAAATTTTTTTACTATTTCCATAGACTTCTGTAAATTTATCATGTTTTCATCGATATTTGATACATTTTCTATTTTTGTCGAACCAAAATCCAACACAAAACCAACGTTTAGAACCTTGGCTATATCACTAATGGGGATAGTTATTAATGTGACACAAAATCGACGTTTAAAACCTTGACTATATCACTAGTGGAGTTAGCTATTGACGCCTGCTACATCCATTAAGATCTTCCAAACTTTACCCAGCACATCTCAGACACATGGTTAGAACGACCATAATGTTTACAATGTCAGTTGCCCCGACTAAATCCTAAAACACATCCTCCCCCTAAAGTATGACCTCAACCACATACGCATTCACAACTAATACTCACTATGGCAATCTAATCTGGCATAGAAGTAGTTATCCCAATAGAAACATGCAACGCACAAGCAAACGTAGACGACAAATATAACAAATATGGAACCATATTAGCACTAAAGACGTGACCGTGGATCTGAGAAGCAATATCAACACCAAACCATCATGATACTCCTTGAGAATCTTAAATCAAAGACAATCGGCTGATAGGTATCTAGTTTATCCATAAGAAATCCAAGCGACATATAAAACTCTTGAACAAAACAATCTTCTTGTTGAAGAAAGAAGAACTTTCCATATACCTTAAGACCGGAGATATGTTTTTCTCATGTCTATATGTCTCATTTAACACATTCGATATCTTCTTAGCCAAAGTGAACATAACGTCTAAGGCAATATTGGGTTCTATGCTATTAACAAGCCATGATATAATACCCCAATCAGCATATGAGGGGTCCTTTTCAGTCGGAAGAGGATTTGTGATATGGTGTACTTTTCGATGAACATCAAGAAATACAATAAAAGAGTTGGACCATAACAGATAGTTACTCCCATTGAGTTTGATAGATGTTCCACTTAGATTTCGTAGTCAAACATCACCAACAGCATTAGAGGCAGAAGAGGAAGCTATGGTACACACCACCACGTCAAGTAACAATCACAAACACAAGAAATAGGCTAAATCTTAGATAAGAACTCAACCAGAAACAAATCGGTCACAAATCACACATAAACCAAGCATATATGAGATATACACATGTCCGATAAGCACAACAACCCTTTTAACATCCTTTTACATAAGGTAACCGATGACATGGGTTGTAAGGGTCGCTAATTTAGATGGCCAGTGGAAAGAAAGGAGACAAACGAAAGAGAAAAGTCGGTAGGAGTAAGAGACCGACAGCAAGGAGGGTTAAATAGGTGTCGTGGACGACTGGAAGTGCTGGAAGGTGACAACAGTGGTGGCAACAACGCTGGAGACAAGATCAGGCACCGACGAACACGGGAACAGAGATAAGAGAGGTCGACGAACTGCCTAGAAGGTGAAACTAGAGCCGTCGATGATGCTGAAGGCTATCTGAGGCGTAGGCTTCCAACGGAAGTGTGGTTGGCAACAACCATAAGGAGTGAAGGAAAGGCCAACGGTATAGTAAGCTAAGGTTAGTTTTTTTTTCCTTTTTCCTTTTTTTTAGGCCTATGCTTTTGATACCATGTTAGAATTAAGGAGAATCAATAATCATCTATTTCTAAAGGAGAGGATTACACACTATAGGTTTACTAATGACATAGAGTATATGGATATCCATTTACCCACTAACATAATGATCTTATCTAACACTATTGAATGTAGTGAAGCTCCAACTAGTGCAAGCAAGCATGTATTTTGGAATAGGAAAACAAACTAGTAAATGCAAGATTAATTGCTGCATGATGATGAACTTTTATAACAGCATATAACGATAAGCAGACACTATTAAAAGTTGATATGAAAGAGGCAATCCTGGGTTTGAAGTTAATGAGTAAATGGCAACTTTTAAATTCTTCTAAAGCTAGAAACACGCTTTATGTGACAAATAAGCAACTTTTGTTGAAAAAGACAAAAAGATAATTCATTATTTTACATATGCAAGAGAACAAGGATAATTAAGCTTTATTTCCAACATTCGGCATGTGATCAAACATATTCCATTTTAAAAAGAGCAGTAAATTAATGCTAAGCAAAACACATACACCAAATCAAAAATTGTACAATGAGGATTAGAAGAATTTTTCCTTCAGATTTTTTGGGAGAAAATAAGCAGGTTTTATTTCATGGAAAATATGGGTCAACCCAATAATAACTTGCTACCTGCAGACGGAGGATTGGAATCTTATTGACACAGGACCAATAATAGGAGATTGCAAACTTTTCTCCAAGCTCTCCATGGAAGCATGCAGATCTCTTAAGCTCCAGAAAACATTATGTGTTACCCTTTCACTAGAAGAAACGGTGTGATTAATATGCTCTTCTGGAATATCAAAAAAGGGTGGCTTTCTCAACCATTGATAATTCGGTGTTTGCTCAGTGATTTCCAGGTTGCAACATAAATCTGAAATAACATCCTTCGAAGCTGGCCAAAGAGCAACTGTGATTTCACCTAGATCAACCAGAATACTAGAATCTCTATGTTCTTCATCAACAGAATAACTGTCATCAAGTTTCCTAATTTGTTGTGGCTGTCCTCCTTGAGATGATATTTTAATCTTCGGTCCATCTACAAGTACTCCAATTTGCATTTCCTTTTTCGGAATCGCATTAATTAATGACACTTTCAGCTCATTGCTGTAAAATTCTAGCTTCTCTTCCAAATTGACTATTGTTTCCCTGGTGCTAGTAGAAGAAATCAAAGAAATGGAGGGTCTCTCCAACCAACGAAGCGAATGTTGTATTTGCATAAATAACAGACAAATGCACACAACAGTAGACTTCTCCAACTCTAAGTTCAACTTACCCGCCGTTAGGCAGCATTTCAAGAGCCCATGGTCACTTGAGTTGACATTTGGATCAACTGATAAGTTTTTTAGGCCATAAAGGAGAAAAGGATTGTGCATATAACATATATTACTTTGTTTAAGACTTTCACAAATCATCTTCCAGTCTGCTCGCAATTCAGCTAAACAGTTCTCTAAAATCAAAACCCAAGCACTAGAAGAAGAGCATGTTTCATCATCTATAGCTTCTTTTGATGGATTAAGCAGTGCAGGCTCACTCCATAATATAATATGTGTATCATCACCAGATTCAATAGATCTTTTGTGAGGAAAGAATTTCTCAACTTCCAAATAGGATCCCAGGTGGGGAGACTTTGATGATGCAGATGAATACACTTGAAATTCCCCAAGAGCAAGATAAGTAGATTGTGTAATTATGTCCTTTGTACTAACAAAGCATAAGGTTTTTACAACCAGAGAAAAAGAAAACAAAGCTGAATCAGGAGATGCCATATTTTTACTTTCTTTTGGATTTGTAGGAACTCTGCTCATTAATGATGGCGATAGAGTGATGTAAAGCTCTTCTACATTTACAATGAAGTGATCCTGTGAAGAAGTACCTACCGATGCAAAAACAGACGATAGCGAAGGAATCTCTTTTTCACGATGCAAATGTACGAAATTCCACATGAACAGCAAGAAATGAATTGTTAAGCCAAAAATGTAGCAAACAATATTTTGAAAAAGGTTAAAAAATGCAAGGATTTCCCATGGAGATGTGATCACATAATGATTTGACCTTCCATTGCACTGGTGCGATTGTAACAGTGCTCTGCGGCGTGCTATTTTTCGAGCACATGCAACAGATTGTGGGGGCAGTTTCCTCTCAATTTCGTTAACCATCCCCATCTGATAGTTGACAAAGGTCCGACACTTTCCTACACGAGATCCCCTACCACCACGTTGCTTGAACATCCCATCATCACAGAATCCAACTGTCGAGAGCAGTGACTCGTAAGCCCGAACATACTGTATCCAGATTACAGCATTGGTAAATAACCTGTACAATGACGTGTTTGAATGAAAGAGCAGTCTGTGAATGCCACCTGCAGCTATCCTCCACAATTCTCTGCCACTTCGAACACCCTTACATTCTCCAGGCGATAGCAAGTTCAACATTATAGCAACTGCAGGAATTTCAGCTGGAGAAAATCCAAAATCAGCCCGTGGAACTGAAATACCAAAGCCTAAAAGCTGAAGGTTGTTCAGTCTAACGTAGGCAGAAATATCCCTTGCAGATACAAGGCATTTATCACGATCATTCTCCTTCAGCCCAAAATCCAAACTACTGCAACTGATACTAAGATAACTATCCTTTTGAGGAAGGACAGTATCACCTACGATCCCACTTAACAGGCTACTTCGGTAGCGCGGCTGAGGATCCAATGACAGCTCCTTTGCCTTCAGCAAGCACGCATAAGACCCCTCAATCAACTCAAATTCGAAGCTCACGTCTTTAAAGCATGTCTTGAGGCGTTGCAATAAGGATCTCGCTAAAGCATTTGCAAACCGATTCCCGGAAGAAGCCGTTGTTGATAAAGAATCCCTAATTATGTCATGAATAATCACCCCCTGCAAGTTGCACCCGAAAGCACGGACAAAATCAAATACTGGAAATCGGTTAACTAAGGTATAATTCATATCGACAAAACAGATTAAGCACCTTAGGATCCAATGAGGCAAGCACGTTCATGAACTCTTTCTCGGCATAATTCTCCGTCGATCCCGGACGACCCTCGTTATCCCTTACAAGAAGTGAGAGAAGAACAGACGATTCTCCAATTCAATTGGTAGAAGAAGAAGAAGAAGAAGAAGAAGAAGAACGGAAAAAAAAGGTTAATCTGAGCATTAGAAATGGGAGAACGCGCCAAACCTAGGAGCTAATACCACACGAGCACCTCGCGCCTCGACCGAGACAGCCGGGCTCGACCACGGACAAATCCAAAAGCTCAGCTCGTCAATCCCAGCACTCTTGAACACCACTCCCGTGGAATCTCGAACGAGCCGATTGAGCGCGGAGATATCGAACACTAGGTTGCTCAATTTCCCTTTGGACCTCAGGAACCCTAGCCCCACCTCCACAGCCGGTTCCTCCCGCAGCCACGGCCGGAGCTGGGCCGCGAGCCTCGACCTCAAGGCCTCGGAAAACACCATCGGATGAGTGTGAGAATCACAGGAGAATCCCACGTTTCTCCTCCATGAGACGAAGAAGAAGAAGCCGATGGAGAAAAAGAACGACAGGAGACTGGACCTGGATGAGGAGGTGGCGATGGAGGTGGAGTGGACACTGGAGGTGGAATGAGGGAGATGAGAGGCGTCGTTTTCCGCAGAAATTTATAGCTTCCGGGGCAAGTACAGGAAGAGTGGCGTGACTTCGACGGTGAATGTGTCAGGTTTAATCCATTGACTCATTTGACCCGGTTAATTTAGAATTTAAGTTAAAAATTTGAATTCATTAAAACACATTACATCCTGTTAAATTAAAATATTAAAGAATCAAATCATAAATGCAATATGTCACTCCGTTAACCTGTTAATCCATTAGTATTAAATATAATGTTCTATATTTTATATTTTAATTGATTAGATATTAATTTATTATTGTTTAAAAATTTATAAATTCTTGAATTTGTTATATAAGTAAGTTTGTAGAATGTTGTAAAGTATTTTTAGGTGAAAATAATAAAATTCTATCTCTTTTATTCTATAAAATTGTTGAATTTTTAGATAAAATATTAATCCATTTTAACCTATTAACTTGATCTAATTCGTTTTCTCCAAATAGATTGGATCGAGTTACGGATCAAGAGTTAAAAAAATAGATTATCATTCAAACGGTAATCTATTAAAAAGAAATGAGTTAGATAACGGATTAATCTTCAACTCGACCTATTAACAATCCAAAGCATGATGATGACTATGTTGGATAACTTTGAGGTCATCCAAAGATAGTAGAGATCAAAGTGATAATTAGATGATGTGAAAATGTCGATTTGGCTTGTGGCTCATTGAGCTTGTTTGTTAGTTTTGCTAACAATTGATTTGGCTCAACACAAGTCAAAGCTGGAGCCTTCCATATGCTACATGTTATATACTAATACACTAAGCGAAAACCTTCATCTCAACAAACAATGAAGGAGAGGGAAGAGTAAACCCTTCCTTCATGCCACCACGTTTATTTAATTTTGTTTGAGTATTATGTTGGACCCATGTCTCCTTTTTTCAATCTGGACACAATATATCCATTCGAGTGTTACATGGGACTTATGTTCCCTGATACCAATATAAATTCTCATACCATGTATTTTTTTTGTTTTTTTTAACAAATATAATTATGTACTAAATTACCACCTTTATTATTATCATTCTTATTACATGGCTCTGCTTATTATATTTATAATTAAGAATTTATTCCTTATGTGAGGTTTATTTATTATTTTTGTAATCAACTCATTACATGGACACTATTACGTGGACTCAATTAATATATTTGTAAGAGTTTTCGTGGTGTATGATTGAATAAATGATTTTCTTAAAAATGACATCTATATACTATATAATATTTGTTTAAAAGAAAGAAAATGGATAATATATGATGATATATGAAGGATTAGAATTCCTTTTTTGCATTTTTCTCGTATCTTTGAGTTATCCTCTTTTTTAATTCCATTATTTAGGGTCCACTTATTCCAAAAATCCTTTAAATGTTGATCTTATCATATGAGACCCATTTATTCTATCGACAAATATTTTAATCCCATTATGTGCTGCCTATAGATTTTATTTACAATTATATAATTCTTTTTTTCATTTCTACTAGTCAACATAAATTGATTTATCTTCAAGGATACGTTTAAATAATAGTCATCACATTTATTCCTCAATTATTGTATTACAACATTATTATGTACCATCCCAACAATTGGAAATAAAATGAGAGAGAAATTGTAAAATCACATTTGTATTATGACTTTCCTAATCAACAAAGGGTATTATGATACCGATAAACTTTATGAAGTCTTATTATACAAGCACCATTGACACATGGAAATTTGAAATTTCAATGTACTCAAGAATTCAAACTTATTTTTTGATATTGTTGTTTTTAATTACAGGAATTCTAATGATGTTGATTATCACTTATTCTTTATTTTGATATTTATTCGAAAGAAATTTTGAGGGAGAGGAATAAGAAATGTGTATGTTTTAAATTCTAAATATTATTTTTCTATTTTTGACTTTTATAAAGAATTCCATTTGTGGAGCTAAACAAAAAAAATAGATATTGTGAATGTGTCTTGAATCTTATATATGTTTGTAGGGGCATTTTTGTCATGGATGATTAGCGAATATATAAGGCCATCCAATTGCTCTTATTAGGGTTGGCTCTTTTGTAAGACAAAAGGAGGATTTTCGTGTGGAGGCTCTGCAAGCCCTAGGGACGGCTATTCCTTTGTTCCTCCTTCCTCCTCTCTTTGTACTCCACCATTTGAAGTTAGTAAGTAACCAAGGAGAGACACCCGTGAACGTACCCACCTTTGGGGAACCACGTAAAAGCTTTGTTGTTGTGTGGATTGCTATTTTGGTCTCTTTTTCTTTCCTTCTACACGTGCCAAACCTATTTGAATCCACTGTGCTTGGGCTCCTTTGGGCATAACAAGTGGTATCAGAGCTTGTTGAAG
This sequence comes from Posidonia australis, assembly GCA_024699735.1. Taxonomy (NCBI): domain Eukaryota; kingdom Viridiplantae; phylum Streptophyta; class Magnoliopsida; order Alismatales; family Posidoniaceae; genus Posidonia; species Posidonia australis. Next base: position 14,281 of record JAMKQA010063109.1, read on the forward strand.
GTGCTTTGGCCGTGTATTTGCTCGTGGGAAGAGAAGGAGACAAGGGAAGAAGAACAACTTGAAGGAGCCTTTCGCCGCCGCCCCTGCCTTGTGCGGCCCCAGCAGCCCGCGCCCCTGCCTTGCGCGGCCCCAGCAGCCTGCGCCCCTGCCTTGCGCGGCCCCAGCAGCCCGCGCTCAGCAGCCTTGCGCGGCCCTCAGCCCTGCGCCGTCTCCCAGCCGCCGGTCACCATTCAGCCGCGCACCCCATCTTTGGTCGTGTATTGCTGGTATTCCACTTGCTGGAATACGGTTGTAAGTCCTCTGATCCTTCCTCATATTGTGCTCTGTTTGTGGAAGAAATTTGG
>JAMKQA010063110.1:0-14087 GCA_024699735.1 Posidonia australis
AATCAAAGGTTCTCCAGGGAGGAGAAGTGAATTGAGATACAAGTGTACAAACAAGGTAACCTTTGTACTTGTAATATTCTAAGTATTGAATATAAGGGTTAAGTCTCAAGTGGGGAACTTGAGGAGTGGACTAAGTTGAGGTTGGCTGAACCACTATAAATCTATTGTCTTTGCGATTGAATGTACTTTGTGTTAAATTCTTGAATTACTTAATAAATTCCAAAGACATAATTTAAAACCGAAAAAACTCTATTCACCCCCTCTCTAGAGAAGCATTAGGATCCAACAGGAGGAACCACTAGCAAGGACATGATAAGTTGTCGGACTCATCAGTTGGATTATTAAGGTTATCAACTTGTGAAGGCGGGATATGACAAGTCAACCAAGTCTTGTCAACCCGGTCGCTAGACAACTTGACGGTTGTCAACCGAATAGTTGGGGGTACCAGCCTAAAGAAAAGGGGCATGATAAAACATATGGTTTGTCAAGCAAGAAAGGAGGCCCTATCCGCACAGACTTAGGGCAAGTAAAGGGATTTCGTGCCCGTGAAGATTCAAGAGTGAAAAAGGATAGGACCCTAACCACCTAGTCAAAGGTCGACTTTGACCACCTGGTCAGAAGTCAAACAGCAGGATTTCGTGCCTACGAAAGTTCAGAGAAAAGGAAATGATAGGACCTTGACCGCCCGATCAAAGGTTAACTTTGACTGCCTGGTCAAAAGTCAACAGCAGAACTTCGCACCTGCGAAAATCCAAGGAAAAGGATATGACCTCGACGGCTCAGTCAAAGGTCGACCTTGACCGCCAGGTCAAAAGTCAAACAATAGGATTTCGCACCCGTGAAAATTCTAAAAAAGAGATTGGACCTTGATTGCTCCGTCAAAGGTCGACTCTGACTGCCCGATCAAAAGTCAAACAACAAGATTTCGCACCCACAAAAATCCAAGGAAAAGGACATGACCTTGACCGTCTGGCCAAAGGTCGACTTTGATCACCCTGTCAAAAAGTTAAACAAAAGGATTTCACACCCGCAAAAATCCAAGAAAAAAGACATGACCTCGACCGCCCGGTCTAAGGTCAAGCAGTAGGATTTCGCACCTGCTACAATCCAAGGAAAGCAGAGGATAGGACCTTGACCGCCCAGTCAAAGGTCGACTTTGACCACCTAGTCAAAAGTCAAACAAATGGATTTTGTGCCCGCGAAGATCCAGAGAAAAAAAAAGGATATGACCTTGACCGCTCGGTCAAAGGTCGACTTTGACCGCTCGGTCAAAAGTCAAACAAAAGGATTTCGTGTTCGCGAAAATCCAAGGAAAAAGGACATGATCTCGACTGCTCGGTCTAAGGTCAAGCAGTAGGATTTCGCGCCTGCTACAATCCAAGGAAAGCAGAGGATAGGACATTGGTCGCCCAGTCAAAGGTCAACTTTGACCACTCAATCAAAAGTCAAACAAATGGATTTCGCGAGTGCGAAATTCCAGGGAAAAGAAAAGGATATGACCATGACTACCTGGTCAAAGGTCGACTTTGACCGCCCGATCAAAAGTCAAACAAATGGATTTCGCGCTCGCAAAAATCTAAGGAACAGGAAAGGACAACGGGACCTCATTAGCTCGAAATGAGAATCCGAAAAGAAAAGCGATAATCCCTAGATTGTCCCACAAGAAGGAAGTAGGCTCTGGTTGAGCTCTGGAGGGTAAAAAAGTCATTATGCTCGCTGCTGGCTCCATGGCACAGAATCTTGTATTCTTGTCTAGGTGCATGTGAAATATCCTCTGAAAGGACCTTGTTGAGGTTTCAATCTCCTCTGGCCTTGTTTATGAGCTTTGCAAAAAGTTAGGACCTATTCATAATTTCCCAAAATCGAGGGACTTTATTGCAAATTAGCCTGATGTGACAACTTCTTGATGGGTTGTATTACTGTTGTACTATAAATTTCGAAATTCTGCTGAGTATTTGCAAATTTATGCTTCAAACATAACTTCCCACACCTTCCGTGGGTTATTCTGCAAATTTCTCAATGTTAGGGAGTTTTCTGCAAATTATCCATCTAGTAGACTTTTTGAAGACCGTGTGCTTATTTTCCTTAGAAACATTGCAATTCGTCCTTTAAATGCAAGCTACGAAACAATGAGGGCAAAAATACAATTTTTACGACTATTTTACACTTTAGACTTTAGAAATTAAACGGTTTGCATTGCTGGTATACCCGGGCCCACTGGATAACTACCATTACTGCCAAATCATATGCTGCATTTCATCTTGCTACTTGACACTGCAAATTATGCTTCATGATTTCATTCCTTTAACCCCTTATTATTTTTCCCTTTCTTTCTTTATTTTCCCTTACACACACTTAATTCATTTGTTTCCCTACATTACCTTACCCCTTTCTTATTTATTTTTCCCATTTTCCCACTCGTCATTTCTCCTTCTTCCTCCTTATTTCCTTTTCTCCCAAACGAGACAAAACCCACTTCCTCTTCCTCTCATCTCCTCTTTCCAACTGCCACACCTCCCTCCTTCTCTCCTCAAGGCCGACGGTGAGTGTTCTTACTAGTGCGTCGGTGTGGTGCTCCAGGTTGGTGTGGCGGCTAGGCACGGCAGTGAGGTGCGGCGGCGGCTTGGCTTCAGTGGCAGTGATGGATGGAACTCTCAGGGATTGGCTGGAGAGAGGCTCGCCAGTGGAGGTATTCTCCTCTCTTTTGTGTTTTTTCATTTTGCTTGGTGCTTGCCCCATTTTTTGCTTTGTTTCTTGTTTTGATGGCCGACGGATTGGTGGGTTCGGTAGGTGGTTGCCACGCGGGTGGTTGGCCAGCGGTGAGGGGGCATATGGTGGTGGAAGGTGGTCTGGCGAGCTATTGGGCATGAGGTGGTGGAGGGTTGCAGTGACGGGCCGTCGGCGGGTGGCTGGGCACGACGCGGTGAGGGTTGCGGTGACGGGCCATCGACAGGTGGTTGGCGGCTGGTGTGCATGAGGTCTATGGTGGTGTGGGTTGCGGGTTGGCGGTGGACGGAAGTGGAGTGGGTTGTGGGTCGGCGGTGGTCGGGCTTGGGCACTCCGGCGGACTATTGGGACGGCATAGGTGGAGTGGTGGCTAGTTGGCCGTGGGGTGATCGGTTGTGGTTTGGTTGGTGGGTATTCTGGCGGGCTGAGGAGATGGCCGTCGGTGAGGTGGTGGCCGATCGGCCGTCTAGTGGTGGAGGGTTTTGCTGTACACCAAACAAAATACATCTTGCAAAAAAAATGAACTTTATTTAATGTAGATTTATGAGCCATTTTCCTGAATTATAATGCCATCCATGCCGTAGTCTTGCCATGATTGAAACACCTTCTCTTTGTCATTGGTATGTAAGAATCAAATTATGCTTGAGCAACAAATAATAATGTTCAATAGCAAATAGTGGGAAAAAAGTACGTAATGGAATTGTTTTTGTTTTCGGTTGAGATAGTAAGAAGTGAATGTCTAGGATTTGAACCTGGAACTTGTAGCGAGTTTAAAGTTCTCCCAGCTACTCTGACAATGAGCCATTGTCGTACATAATGGAATTGTGAATGCCCATGTTTTCACATAACAATGGGGATGCCTCACGTTATGGCTCCAATAGCGGTAGTGCTTAATGACAATATGGCTCCAATAGCAGTAGTGCTTAATGACAACAATCACATAATTGGATGCTTTTCTTTAGTACTGGACTTCTTTCTGCAATACTGAGTTGTGTCTGCATGCCTGCTTTATTTGCATTTCTGTAAGAATGTGACAATGTGCTTGGCTTTATATATATGCTATGTTCTTTCTATTCTGCCATTGATTGTGGATTCTATGAACGTACCCAAAAAACCCTTAATGCCACGCATTATCACGAGACTCGTGCTTTGTTATGCTTGAATACACTGCATTTTCTTTGTTTTACCCTGCTATTCAAAACCAGGTTTATGACCTTTGTCTACTTGCAAGATGACCCGGTCCCCGAGGGGGAGGGCCCACAGCTTCCCCAGGACAGACCTTCTAGTTCTTGCCCACGGCGGCGGGGCAGCTCTTCAAGGTCTCCTGTTTCTAGTAACTTGGCATCTGCTATCCTCGTTGAGGTAAGCTCAATTGGAATAACCTGTGCCTGTGATATAAATTTGATATTAATTAACAACTATACTTTCAGGAATCGGGCAACTTTACTAGGCGATTACTCAGTGGCGACCACATCTGTGAGAGCCCTGATTTTGAGGTAACCATCTTCATTCTTGCTTTAGCATGTCTTGCCTTTGGCACTACTGCTTTTCTAATTCCGTATCTGTTTTGCCATTGTTGTTTCAAGTTGGGGATGCAAATCGGGTAATGCGGTGTCATTGGGTTCCTATGCTTGACCATTTCCGCCGCCTGCCCGAGTTCCTATAGGATTTCTTGCTCCACCAGTCTCCCTTTGGAGGTTTGCTTCGCATTCCAGTCATTCATGGACATTATAACTTCTTCCGAGCCTTGGCAGAGAGATGGAGGTTTGAGACGCATACCTTCCACTTTTCGTTCGGAGAGCTGACAGTGTTGCCCCACCAGTAGGCCTTACTGACGGGCCTTCCATTCGGCAACGAGCCGATTATTGGCGAGACTACTCATGGGATGCATCTGACTCCTGCGCACCTGGGCTGTGTTCCTCCAAAGCCACCATGAGGAAAGCAGATGATCACAGTGGGTTGGCTTCGGGAGTGGGATCAATTCTAGCCCAACTCGGAGTTGGGCAGCGACGAGGTTGATTTCGTACTTCGACACTTCTTACTGGATCTGTTCGCTATGATCTTCTGCGATTCTTCTGCCTACTGTGTTCATGCTAATTGGATAGCATATCTAACCAACCTGGAGTACTTAAACCATTATGACTGGGGGAGGGTTAGCTACACCTAGTTGATATGCGAGTTGGACAATGTAGCTAGGCTAGGTCGTCGGTCTCATGTGGGGTTGTACCCCCTGCTTACTGTAAATTCTAGTGTAAATTAATTCCCTTTTTACAAAGTTTTTATAATAGCTAATAACTAACTTTCTCTCTGTTTGTTCTTGCTAGTACTGGGTTATGGAGCATATCACGCAGGGGCACTGCTTTGGTTGCCTCCAATATGAGCTTCATCCTCTCCCTCGTCAGTGGGTCGAGCTTGACCAATGGGCTACTGCGGGAGTTTATAGTTACAAGTCCTACCGATATCTTTTGGACTTGGTAGAGCTCGAGGATGTAAGTTTTATTACATGAATTTTATTTACTACATATCAATATCTATCTGCATTGCTTATGATTGTCCTTTTTGCAAGTAGGTACACCTGCGCCCATTTTTGAGATATGATGGGTTTAACTAAGCCCCTCTGAACTCTGACCGTGTTCTGAGAGACAAGCAAGTGTAGTTCTATTGCATGAAGAAGTCGGCCTACTTCCTCCCGGAGCGAGTGAGGCATCAGTTCCTCAATGAATTCTGCATCCCCGCTCCTCCTCCTACAACATGGATCTCCTAGTCCCATCTTGTGTCATTGCTAGGAGTTGGCACGTTGCAGCTATGGCTTCTCAAGATAGGCACATTCTTCGAGAAGTCAACTACATTGATTATTTAGCATGGTATAGGTGGGTCGGGAAGCCTTATCTTTTTGAGGAGGTCGTGCGAGATAGCCAGCGTGAGATGTGGTATGTCTCCAACTAGGTTAAGGTAAATCCTTGTACCTTCCGCCTAAATAAATTTGCTCCATATAAAAGGTCTAACCTGACACTTGTTTTTCTTCCACAGGGCTTCGAGGAGCAGTTTGCCTCCTTCTACGAGGATATTAGGCGGAAACGAGTATGTCGCCTTTATTTTACTTGTGAATTTCATCTTGTTTATACCATAAACTCGCTTGACAATTTTGCAAATTTGTGCAGAAACTGCAGTGGCGGAACATCATACAGGTACTTTTTCTGACTTTCCTTTACAGCATTCTTTGGCACTGTTGCAAATCTGACACTCTTTTGAGTATCTTTCAGCAGGACTACCCAGCTAACGAAGTGAATGCGGCCAGTAGTGGAGAATTCACCTTGGAAGTGTCCGAGGAGGACCGTTCTGACACTGAGGTTTTATAAAAGGTTTTGAGTTCTTCTGCCCATTCTCAGTCTACTGTTGTTGCCCGGTATTTGCGCTGAATCACTCGACGAGGGGCCCGACTCTTGGCTAAGAGTTTCCAGGAGAGTTCTTCTGACGAGGAGTCCGACGAGGAGCAGTAGCTTTCTTTAGTTCAGCTCAATCTTTTTTTGCCACTCTTTATGTATGAAAGATGTGACTTGTACTTTGTGAACAATGTAATTTATACTTTAAATGTTCATGAATGCAAATCTGTTTTTTTTTTTTTGGAATGCAACCCTCCTCTTGGGTATTTATCTGTGTATGTGAAATGTAAGTTTCCATGTAGGTCTTAAGAAATGGCGTCGATTTGGGCGAGCTTGATATTTTAAGGGAAGTTCTACTTGCTATCAACCAGGTGGTGTGCCAACAATGTGTGCCACCTTGGTGCTCCCTGTAAAAAATGCCAGCTTGCTTTCCTTTTCTGCCGCGAGCCCTTTCTCTTTTCTATATTACTTCATATTCCCCAACGAAATCCACTGCTTCTCCTGCTGCAAACACCATTCTCAAGCCCTCAATACTCGTTGAAGCTTCATTTTTGCTCTTCTGGTGCCAATAACGCTCTTTCTCAATTTGCAATGGTATGTGATCTTGCTCATTTTCTCTGATGTGACATAGAAATTCCTCTTTGAGGGAGCTCTTGCCTTTACATGAATTCAGATGTTATTCTTTTCATTTGTGGTGATCTCTATTGCTCATATTCCTTCATCTTTTACAAAGGAAAAAAGGCACATGAACCGATTTTTCATCATGCTTCAGATTATATGTTCTGATTTACTCTTATACTTGGGCTTTGCATACATTTTCTCATATTTTGCAAAAGGAAAAAGGCTACATGGGCTGATTTTCCATCATGCCTCAGATTTTCAAAGGAAAAAAACATAATATCTTTTGATTTTCCCAATCTTCAGACTTGCACATTTTCCATATCTTGCAAAGGGGAAAATTGCATGTTCTGGTTTCCATTGTTTTTCAGATTTATGATCTCATTTGATCCTCCTCACCGTGAGAAATTATTTGGCCAAATCACTTTTTGTTTGCCCGAGACTTGATTTTGCATTATTCCGGCCATATTTTGATCTAACATCTTTACTACAGGGATACCCGACCATGGTGACACTGAAACGCTGCTCCGACGTTCTGCAAGCATGGATTGATGCATTAACTGTTGAAGATCATGAGCAACTAGGGGTTTGGGGCATATCCTCCTCGTTGTTGAACATTGTCAAGGTTGAGGTGAATTGTCACTTGTTATGCGCTACGACTAGATTCTGGAAACCCACTTTCCATGTATTCCACTTTGGACAGACGGAACATACTCTCACCTTGGAATAAGTTCGACGAATCTGCAGCCTGTCACCCTACATGTCTCCCCTTATTTTCATATGTCGTGATAGTTATACCTCTGTTCTGAGCCAGCTGACCGATTTATCTCCGAGCGCTTGCGAGAAAAGCCTCATCTGCATGGACGGGTCGACCCTAATGCTGTGCCTGGATTATTTTGACAAGATTGCCAAGGACCGTGTGTCATCAGGTAGCTTGTGACTCCATGGCTTTGTAGTGTGCTTCTTTGGAGAGCTCATCTTCAGTCATGGCCGGATGACAATTGTTATTGAGGTGGCAGAAGTAGCGTTGGCCATGATCACCCACCAAATTGATCTTGCCCCCATTCTTCTGGCAGAGACCTATGTCGGCTTGGATCGGGCATTCAAACGTTCCCGGCATTTCAATGGTTGCGATGCCTTAGTGAAGTAAGCCAACACTGTTATTTTAGTGATTTACTGTGCTTATCTAACTGTGCCATGCTTCTTTTCTGACAGACTTGGCTTGCTGCCCACATGGGGGTGGAAGTCCTACACCCCCAACACTCTGTCTTCGACTCCTACAGTCGCACCAATCACTCACACACCCGTCCTGGCATGCACGAGCTATGCGAAAGACTACGAAATCTTACAGAGGATACTGTAGTCTAGCGCATTCTATTCGCAACTATGAAGCCCTTCACTGTCTTCTTTAACAATAGCGACATGTGACTGATTGTCCTTCCAGGGCTAACGGGCGGTGTGGAGTACCATCCTATCCACGTCCTGCACTAATTTGGCTTTTGCCAAGATTCGATTAAGCAAAGCCCTATGCCCAACCGCTTCAAAAGATACGTCCTTGGCTCTGTTGCGACAACTTCCAAGTTAGCCTGCTTGATGAGTGGCGGCATTCAATCTTCTGGTCTTGCCATTACTGAAGGTTTAGATTCCATAGCAGAGTATGAGGCCGAAATTCGAGAAAATTGGCCTATAAATGAACTTCCTCCTAGTGGCACTTCATTTACAGGAGGTAGCAGCTCAAAAAGGGCAAGAGTTGACTGATTGTAACTTGAAAATCTACTGCTATCAAGTGAGCAAATTTTGTACAACTGATGAGCTATAATAAAGAGACAGTCTTGTGTTTGCAATTAATCTATGCTCTATGTAACAAACAATTTGTGTTGGCCCTCATGCTCCTGATAGTAGCACCATCCCAATGATCTTCTTGACTCAAAAAAGGCAGCTGGCATGTCTCTAGTCAAAGCCCTATTTCCAACCAAAGAGCAGTTAACATGCCCCTGGTTGAAACTTCCCTTTTGCCAATATTGCAACTCAAAAGGCAGCTGGCATGCCCTTGGTTCGAACATGGGCAAACACCTTGCAAAGCGATGCAAAATGCGAAAGATGCATGATCGAAAATACCTAAATGCCAAATGATTTATGCAAGACTTATAAAATGGAAGCAAGATTTATGCATGATTTATAGAAGGTATCGGTGCCCTCAGCACTAAGGAAGCCTTTATTGCCTACTACAAGGAACTAAAATGTTCTCAACTCATTTGGCACTACTTGGATCCTAGGTTTATGGTGGCACTCACCCAATCAATAGACTTTTGGGATAAAACGGGCTCCATGCCAAATTCCTAGGGTCCTATACCTACTTTTTTCAATAATTCCTTTTTCTTTTACTTCCTCAAAGGCATGCTGACTTTCATTATCCCTACTAGGAGGTAATGAACACCTAGGCTGGGGGGTGGCTGCTCTCTCTTTTGATTTAAGGGGTGGCTAGTCCCTTTGTAAATGTGGGCTTTGTAGGTGTATGCTTCGACTCCTCTCCAAGATGTGTTATAAGGATAGAGTTGTCCCACATACCTCTCTCATTAGAGCTGACTTCTATCTTCAACTTCTATCTTCTTATTTCTTTTGTGCTCCGATATCCATGTTATTTTTGTTTGGCTCACACTCACTCACGACCTACTATTTTCTCTCCCTCTCGAGGTATAGGTCCCTCGGGAATTTGTGCATTTCATCCAATTCCCCCGTAAATAGTGGCTCCCTCACTCCCTAAGTCACACAAGTAGTAACACATGAAGAGGATCAAGACTTTTCCTAAGCAGGCTGGCATTCTGATTTTCCTCATCGGGCAATGTTTGTGCAAATGTTTTCTATTAAGATTACAATGCAAAGGAGAAGAAAGTAAAAAAAAAACACATATGTTGTATCATACGTGATGTAGATGCAATAACCTAAATTGCAAGCAACAAACATAGAGATGCATGCACTGTGACATTATGCTTCGCAAGGCCCGGGAGAGGCTGAGGATCATTGGTAGTAATTTTTCAGGTAAGAAGCGTTGACAGGCTCTAACTGTTCCCCATGGTCCATATCATCAAGAATGACTGCACCTCCAGATAGGGCTTCTTTCACAATAAATGGTCCACGCTAGTTGGACCTGAACTTTCCTCGGGCATCGGGTAGGTGAATGGCGCGCAAAACCAGATCACCCGGCACAAAATTTCTAGGCCGAACTTTCTTCTGATGTGCTTGAGCCATTCACTTCTGATAGCATTGGGCATGGTGCAGGGCTTGTAATCTGTGCTCGTCAATCAGGTCAAGTTGAACACACCGGTCCTGGACCCATTCTGCCTCATCCAATTCTGCTTTCTTTAAAATTCTTAGTGACGAGACTTCCACTTCGAAAGGGAGGACCGCCTCCATGCCATAAATAAGTGAATATGGTGTTGCTCCTGTTGACGTTCGGACTGAGGTCTTGTAAGCCCAAAGTGCATAAGGAAGCTTCTCATGCCAGTCCTTATGTGTCTCAGCCATCTTTTTCAAAATCTTGATCAAATTTTTATTGGCTAATTCGATGGCGCCATTCATTTGCAGCCAATAAGGAGAGGATCTGTGGTGCTTGATTTTGTAACCTTGAAGATAATCCTCAACTCTTCTTACTATGAAGTTAGCTCCGTTATCTAATATGATGGTGTGTGGAACCCCATATCTGACAATAATATTATTCTTAATGAATTTTTCTGTGGCAGCCGTTGTAACAGTTTTATATGATGCTGCCTCGACCCACTTTGTGAAATAATCGATGGCCACGAGAATATATCGATGCTCGTTAGATGCAGCTGGATGTATGGCCTCGATTACATCAATTCCCCAAGTGGAAAAAGGCCAAGGCGATGACATGCTATGCAATTGTTGCGGGGGAGCATGTATGAAGTTGCCATGTACTTGGCAATTGTGGCATTTCCGCACGAATTGGCAACAATCCATTTCCATAGTGAACCAGAAATAACCCTGCAACATGATTTTCTTAACCAAGAGCACTCTATTCATGTGTGGACCACATGTGCCTGCATGAACCTTTAACATCAATATATCTGCCTCCCTTTTGTCCACGCATCTAAGGAGAATTTGGTTGTAGGATCTTCTATATAGATGCCCTACTCCGAGTACATATTTAGAGGCCAACCGTATCAAGGTCATCTTATCTGTTACGGAAATGACAGATGGGAAGTTGTCGGATTCCAGGAAAACTTTGATATCATGATACCAGGGCAATTCGGCTGTCGATTTTGCTTCTTGGATGTGCATGCAATGTGCAGGCCACTCTACGCAAGTTACTAAGATATTGGCTACCTAGGCCTCTGGTAGCGATAGCCATGATGCCAGGGTTGCTAATGCATCAGCGTATGCATTCTTGGCCTGCCTCATGAAAGAGAATTTGACCTCCTTAAATTCGTCAATCAGTTTCAGTAGATGCTCATGATATAATACAAGCTTCTGGTCCTTAGTCTTCTAGTCACCATTAATTTGTGAAATTACTAGCATTGCATCCCCATATACCCTAAGCTCTTGAACACCGTGTTCCAATGCCACTTGTGATCCCAAGATGCATGCCTCGTATTCAGTTTCATTGTTGGTGCATTCAAATGTCAGCTTCCTCGCAAAGGAAATTAACTGCCCTTGCGGCGTTGCTAAAACTGCATAAATACCTGTTTCTCTTTTATTGACTACGTCATCAAGGTATAGACACCATTGATGCTCATCTTGAGGATTTTCTAACTCAATATCACCCATTGCAAATAGGTTGTCTTCATCTAGAAATTGTGTTTACAGTGGCTGATATTCTGGAAAAAGTAGGTCGGCCAAGTGATCTGCCATCGCCTGTCCTTTCATGGACTTCTGTGTCACAAAAGTGATGTCATACTGCGACAACATAACTTGCCACTTAACGCATCTGCCCATTAAGGCTGGCTTCTGGAACATGTACTTGATAGGATCGTGCCAACATAATAGCAGGACTGGGTATGCCATCATGTAATGTCTGAGGCGCTGAGTGGCCCATACCAAGGATAAGCAAACCTTTTCTATGGTGCTGTATTTGGCCTCGCAGTCATTGAACTTCTTACTGAGGTAGTAGATGACCCTTTCCTTACGCCCTGATTCATCATGCTAACCTAGAACCGCGCCCATGGAATACTGTGTGGTTGAGAGATATAATAACAGGGGTCGTCCTGGCGTGGGAGGAACTAAGACTGGAGGTTTTGCCAGCATCTGTTTGATCTTGTCAAAGGCTGCTTGACACTCATCATTCCAATGTGTTTGGGCATTCTTCCTCAAGAGCTTGAATATCGGTTCACATATGGGTGTAAGCTATGCTATGAACCGGCTAATATATTGTAATCACTCCTACAATCCGCGTATTTCTTTTTCAATAGCAGGGGGAGGCATGTCTATAATGGCTCTGGCCTTGTGAGGACCCACTTCTATTCCTCTCTAGCTGATAATGTAACCTAGGAGCTTTCCGGAAGACACCCCGAATACACATTTGTTAGGGTTGAGGCGGAGCTTATACTTCCTCAGGCAGTCAAACAACTTCCTTAAGCAGGAGAGATGATCCTCGGGCTCTTTGGACTTGGCGATCATGTCATCCACGTACTCTTCAACTTCTTGGTACATGAGATCGTGGAATAATGCTATCATGGTCCTTTGATATGTCGTGCCTGCATTCTTTAGCCCAAATAGCATTACTCTGTAGCAGAAGACTCCCCAAGGGGTAATGAAAGACGTCTTCTCCATGTGTTCTTCTGCCATTCTGATCTAGTTGTATCCTAAAAATCCATCCATAAATGATAACATCTTATGCCCTACTGTGTTGTCAACTAGAATATCAATGTGGGGAAGCGGGAAATCATCTTTAGGGCTCGCTTTGTTAAGGTCCTGATAGTCTATGCACATGCGAACCCACCCATCTTTCTTTGGCACTGGTACCACATTTACGAGCCACTTGGGATAAAGAATGACCTTGAGGAAATTAACTTTATGTTGTATCATGATTTCCTCCTTAAGTTTCAACAGCCACTGAGGTCGCCATCTACACATCTTCTGCTTGACTGGCTTTGAATTTGGTTTTAGTGGTAATGTGTGCACTACCACCACAATTTCTAGGCCAATCATGTCATCGTAGCCCCATGCAAAGACATCCACATATTCTTTTAGGAAAGCTATAAATTCTGCCTTTGCTTGTAGTGATAATTTGGCACTGATGCATGTTTCTTTAACATCTTCTGCCGTGCTTATGTTGACAAGCTCTGTCTCTTCCTCCACATGTAGATTAGGGCCCTCTGGGTCATTGTCGTGAGGCTGAAATTGCGAAAGCACATTGTCGTCCTTTTCTACATCTGCGTTATATGCCTTGATGACCTCATCTTCCTCTCCATAAGCAATGAGCTCCGATAGGATTTCTTACTCGAAGGTTGGATCAGTAATATCAACCAAGAGGATTTCCTCTAATTCTGTGCCCTGATGGCGCTTTATGACAGTCACAGTAACTTTTGTATTCTTGTAATGGCACTTTGCGACCTCTTCTGCAACTCGACTGTTTGGGCCAACTGATGACCAAGGGCTCCCTGCTTCTGAGGTTGATGCATCTCTTTTCACATTTTTTTATTTTTTGGGATTTTCAGATTTTTTTTTGGGTTTTTTTATTTTTTTTTTATTTTCCATACTATTTACAAAAGTTGTTGCCTGCTGGCGGCAGTCCTGCTACTAACTGATAAAATTGTTGTTGCCTGTACTGCTCCCTAAGTCTAACTCAGGTTGTTGCTTTTTTTGCTCCTTACCCCTAAGGTGAGGCTTAAACTGCCAGTACCAGCTAGACCCACCTCCCGGTTGACAGGAGATTAACTCCATTGGTTTAGCACACTCTCTTTCTAACTAAAGGACCATGATCAAAACTTGATTCTGTGGTGGTATTGGTAATTCAGGTTGAGATGGTGAAACAACTTCATTTCCTTTCCTGACCCTGTCGTGCTCTGTTAAATCTTTCACGAGCACCTCTGTGACCATGCCGGTGGAACCCCTGGGCGCGGTTCACCAAAACCTGACTCCGGTGTGTGGGAACACACCGGGAGGTCTGATACAGTCACGGCGAAAATGGTGAATCCGGAGGAAGAGATAAGACTTGGAAACACCAAAGGGAATACAAAAGGATAAGGAAAGGAGTCGCCACCTAGTCTTTTAATGGAAAGACGAGGAAAACCAAGAAAACACCAAAAAGGCAGAAAGCAAATAAGATGCAATGATGCATGTGTGATCCGTGCCTAATGGATAATGCAAGAATGAATGCGGGCCAGAGAAAGGGTAAGGATT
>JAMKQA010063111.1:0-11402 GCA_024699735.1 Posidonia australis
CTCATTGATGAACCAATAGGCATCTTCAGATTCTAGACCCATGAACCTAGGCAACTGGCTAATATAATTAGATTTGAGTTCAAAATTATTGCCATTGGTCTGTGGAAATCTAATGCAAGATGGTTGTGTAGTTCTTATTGGATAACATCTGGCTTCTAAAGCTAGAGGTGGGTTGTGGAATTTGTTAGCCATTTTAAAATCTTCGGGTTCAACACGGGTCAGATGATGTGTTGAATCACGAATCCACACACGTATGCACAAGTGAAACTCGTTTTATTTTTTTCCTTTTTCAGAGACATTTCTGGAGATCTAGAAGAGAAAAAGACAAAAAACATTCCCAGGTCAGAGATTTCTATTATATTTTAAATTCAAATTTTTTTAGATTTTTCTAGAATCCTGATCTAAGGTTTATATTTTGCTTCGTTTTTTGTTTTTCCTCGATCACTAATTTAAAAGTCGAGCATAAACTTGAACCCAATAAAAATCTTTCATGACAAGATAGAAACCTATTCTTTAGGCATACATCATATAGTGTGCATTATTTTTGAATCATGTCAATTTATTTTGGAAGATAACTGGAGAAAAAGGTACGTGTTCTCCTACTCAATTCCTAACATTTTAAAGCATATAGTTAGTAGGAAAAACAACTTGTTTAAGCATAATTATTTGTTGCATGTCATTTCAAAGTACCTAAGGGCAACACCTATAGTATAAGATAAGGTAGGGATTTCATCACCATTCCTTAGCCCACAAACAAAAAAAAAGCATCAAGCATTGACCTAAGCCTAAATTAAAGCAAGTAGACATTGGCCCTTAGGATTCGAGCTCAATAAGACAAGGGAGCTAGAGGGCGAATCAAATTTAAAGTTACATAATTAAATAAAAAAACTTTTTATTGAAAGGAACCTGAGATTACACTGATGATCTTCAGGATCTCCCAAAATACAAGAAAAGAATAGAGTCTAAAACCTAGATTTTTCCTTCATGGATCTACATAAGGGGTCCTTTTATAGGCTTACAAAGACTTGCTTATGTCAGAGACAAATCTGAATACAAAATTTAATCTTGAATTTTGAATACAAGATATTTACAAATGAGAATCTTATCCAAAGAAGATCAAGTCAAAAATATCTAGTGCAGGCGCCTGGGAGGCGTCGGATCTGCATTTGGGTGCCTGAGAGGTGTCCATGTCATCCAAGATCTTCTTTGACTTTTTCCACAGGTTGACTGATATTTTACCAATATTTAGGCACATGGAAAATGTGTGTTTGACCTCTTCACGTAGCTCTAGAATTTTCCATACAAAAATCTCTTCTTTTGTGACATAATTATTCTTTTACCCCTTATTTTCGTAGATTCTTTCTAAGTCCTCAAGTTTTGCAAAATTAGCACAAAACACCTCGAGTAACATTATATATATACAAAATAGACAAATATGGGAATAAAATATGCATGAATTATGAGTTAAACACAAGCCCTATTGGTCAAAACCGCAAATCTCAGATCAAAGGCATTTTATATTTTCTTTTGAAGTCACAAGCACATGAGAAACCATCCATATAGCAAAACTAGGCCTTACTGACCAAAACCACCACAACACGAGCTAAACTAGTAAAAACCTCAAGTACGAGCCACACTAGCCAAAACTACAACCACACTGAGTCATGTTACCTGACGCTAAGTAACTTACTCTGGCCACAAACAATCACAGAGGTGCACTGCACTGCTACAGATTGGCCACCCTACGAGGAGGCAATCCATCCTGAAGTTCTCCCACCTAAAGAACCCTTACAAAGCCAACCCCATCTAGGAAGGTTGTCTTATCACACAGGATGCTACCAACCATAGGGTACGTGCACCACCTGCTTTGGCCAACACCACAAGGTCAGCCCATTCGACGTCCTCCACATGGTACCTAGATAGTGGGAGTGTCATACCTCCACACTCGATGGTACCTTGAGCATCAATGCTCGGTAACCACTAGAGTATCATACCTCCAAGTCCAGATGATACCTGTAGACTCCTCGGTTCTGCAGGAACTCACTAGTAGTCTCTAGAAAAAGAGTGATGCGGTAACGATGTACTACGATTGTAGATGGCTCATTTACTTTTTCCTAAAGCCCACTAAACACCCCAAAAAAACCCAAACCTTTAAACCCTCATCCACTACAATCCACAGCATTCATATGATCCTAAAGGAATGAGGAACAAGCCCAGAATCTGAAAGTCTAGCCCATCACTGAGCAAGGCACGACTTCAAGACGCAACCTTAGGGTGCGAGTATAGGGAGGTTGATGTTAGCAATGGCTCGGTGCGTGTATGCCCATTGGAGGACAATGGTGCGAAGTGCCAACGACATGCCCTGTTTCAGGCCATTTCAGCAAGCTGGTTCAATGGACATTCTACCTCTAGGACCACAGAATTCTCCACTGTAATTGGTCCACACATATCTGAGAATGTTTCTCAATCCTCAAAGACCATCATACTCCAATTTTTACACCCCATTGCCAATCTGATCCATTGAAAATCCATCACAACCTTTGAGCTTGAGCTGGTTATCCATCGACAACTATTGTCAAGCTCCTCCTTCTATATAACAACCTCCAACATCCAGTAAGCTCTCGCTTTGGTTGCTCTCACTTCTCTTGCCTTTGCTCTTTAGCTTTGGACTTTGGCTCTTGTCTTTACTCCCTTGCTCTAGCGACCGAACATCAATCGTCAACCTGAATTCTCCTACAACACTCGAACCTAAACACCCATTGCCACCAAACCAGTCCAGGTGGCTCCTGTCCATTCCAGTCCACCCCAACCCACTCACATCCCATTCCTGCATGTGAGTCATCCTAGAAGCCAGAGCATCGTCACCTCGTCATCGATTGTGCTAAAACCAGTCTCCAGCGAGCACACCCGAGCAGCAGCAACTTCATTCTTGTCCTCCCCAGATAAGCCTCTCTTCTTATGGTTCATTTGTTGCTAATTTTCCTATGTTGCATTTCTTCTTTTCCAGCATGATTTTCGTGTGATTTTCCATGCACTGCATCACACGTCCCTGAACGTTGGCAATGGGTTCCCACTGCCCGTGTTTGGCCAAAAGCCAATGAGCATGTGACAACCTGTCCAGCTCGTCCTAACCTTCCCCTGACTTTTCCAAGTCTTCCTAGATGTTCGCTCAAGGCTCCACGCTGCTTGTATGGTCGGTCAAGCTCGTGACTTCCGACGAGATACGGTGAGGATGACAGTTACCTTGCATTGCATGCATACTCATCCTCACTACATGTTCATCTCTCCACCTACTCTCCCTAACCTCTAGAAGCATTAGGATACCTCGCTGGAGCTAGAGGACTGAATTCATGGTCATGGCCAGTGGAGGAACCCAACAACGGTGAGAGGAGATGGGTAGGAACATCTGCACATCCTCATTAGCATCCAAGCCTCCAGACATGTTTATCAACATCCACTCTAGCTTACCCATGCATGCCATTGCCATTTACATCATAATTTTTTGACCGGGTGCAGTGACAAAACTTGCAGGAAGTTCTGCAATTCTTCTAGCATGTCCTAATAGCATGACTAGGTGGCGCAGCCTGCTGGTGCATGTTCATAGTGAACTTAGTCGATGCGAATCACCGACATAACTCACAGGTTCAGTACAGATTGTCCAATTGAGCACCTTGTATCATTTTGTTCTAATTTATTCTTTTGATCTTGCATGGCTATTTTTTGTTACTCGCACCTGTATGTCTTCACCTACATTGCATGGTTTTTTTGTGTTTTCGAGCATCCCGCATTCATATATGGGGTGATGATGTTTACTATGTTGAGATCTTTTGACTGCTAGTCTAAAACTCACATAGCATGACTGAGCACCAGTTCACATCAATTTCTGCTCCATTCGTCTCATTTGCATCAGCATGGCATCTTTCATCTCACCCCACGGCATACATCATTTGGCATTCAATGTCCACATTGGTAATAAGTGAGCGATTTACCAAGAAAGACTGATTTTCAGGCATATGGGGGTGCCTAATACCTTCCTCATGCATAATAGGAATCTTTATCCTTTCTTTGGTACGCAATGACCAAAAATGTCGCATCCATTGGCACAGATTCTCATATTTTTGCATTCTTGCATCGTTTTTATTGCATTTAGCCCTATTTCGGATTTCCTCGTCTTTTCGATTTCAAATAGACTAGATGGAGACTCCATTTTATTCCTTTATCTTTTCTTTCCTCTTTTTGGTGTTTTTGAGTTGAGTATCTTCCCTTGGATTCACCATCTTCATCATGACCTTATTAGTTCACGAGTTTAGTCATTATACCAACTCGTGGGGTCATCTTACTGGCATGGTCACAACACCTCAACCCGTTGACCTCAATCTCGGCCTCATGAATGACAGTCAAGGAGTATCATACCTCTAGGACTCGACGAGCACTCGTCTATAGTATCTTGGTCCTCAACCCCAACCTAGGTAATGCACTAAACTACCCGAAAATGTCGTCACACTCCCTGGTCTAGAAAGCACGATCCTACAGTATCTTGGCCCACACAAAGAAAACCACAAAATTCTTTTTTCCAAAACAGGCTATGTCTCTTTGAAATCCATTTTCAAAACCATCTTTTATATCATCAGAAAACTCTACAAGATCTCCACAAAACTAGCACACCAAGTGTCCACAAAAGACCACCATTGGTGGCCCACAGAACCCTCTTTTATAGGTGTAGACACCTCGATTTTGAGGCAGCCTATTGGTGGATTCAAAGGCGATGACTTCAGGCTTCCAAATGCATCAAATCAACTAAGAACCATAGCACATTTGAATAGCACACCCATTTGGCGCACCTAATTGGCACACCTAGCAAGCACACCTAACTCGCGTACATAGCTAGCACACCAACTAGTGCACCAATCAGGCACACCCCACTGGCGCATGCCAGTGGCATACAACCACGATTGCCAGGTCACCCTCCACTGTAATCTAATCACTCCTCTCCTCCGCGTCCAGCAACCCAACTGTCAACAACCATCGAGATTAACAACATTGACTCCTCCATCAACAGCAATCCATGAGAGATCTTTAGCCGTACCCTAACGACCCCTCCAGCCTGTGTGTCGGCGTATAAAAGAAGCCACGGTCGACGATAATCGAGGGGATTTTTTTTGGGCGGGGGGGGGGGATGGACGGAGAATCAGACCTCTGCAGCCAACCTCGTTGAGAAATCCTTGATGATCAGAGCTTTAGTATCCAGGTAATTCTCTTTCTCCCAATCTCAAGTAGGCCCCTAGCAGCCGTGTCCAGCATGTTTAGTCTTGTTATTTGGCGCTCCCCTGTTGCATCTTCTCTTCTTCTCTGGTGGTGGGTGTAACCCACCAACGGGTCCGAGGCCCATGGCCTCTCAGTCGGGACGAGGCACCGAGGCCTCTCCCCCTCTCCCTCTTCCTCCTCCCTAAGTCTCCATCGCTTAGGAGAGAATTCCCTAGCAACCAGTGGCTAGGAGTGTGCCGTCGAACGCCTCGTCCGTCGTGGAACCCACCAAATGGACGAAGTCTTCTGGTCGTACCCAATTTGAACCACTGCATCAGGCAGCCCCGCCACATCGCCACAGACCCCCCCACCCCCCACATCGCCACGCCATCGTCACAGCCTCCAGAACAACGCCCCCACCTCTTCCACATCCGTCGTCAGCACGAAAGGTGGGTAGAGTCTCCCGGGCGTCCCTGACCTTTGTTGACATCACTAAAGTGTCCACCGTACTGCCCCGATGCTTCCCTGGTCACCACTACGCCATCCCAGTAGTAGAACTGCCGCCTGTGACATCCGTCGTCATCTTCTTTGACGCCGAAAGCCCCTCACCGAAGCACGAGGTGGGAGGAGCACCCCATCCCTCTCTGGCCGTACCTGACACCTCAAGAACGCTCGTTGTGCTGCCTTCAAGCTTTCTTGACCGTTGCCCGCCGTCCTTCGCCATTACACCGCCATCAGTTTATCGTCGGAGCTCGCGTCAAAGTGAGGAAGCCAGCGATTTGCCGGTGATCTTTGAGTGCCCCTGATTAAAGATAAGTCCTCAACTTCTCGTATTTTTTACATTTAGGTCCTTAGGTTTCATTACATCTAGGTCCTCAGGTTTGTTTTCATCACATTTAGGTCCCTACCACACTAATATGGCGCACCACAGAGGCACACTAAATAGGCACATCTCTCCAGCACATCATGCATGCGCACTTGCTTGTTTTAGTGCACAAACATCATATAGACCCTTGGGTTTGTCACCTATAAGTCCCTAGGTTTTCGTTGCATATAGGTCCTTGGATTTTCCTTGCATTCGGGTCCTTGATGTCACTGTTTCGTTACATCTAGGTCCTTGAGTCCACAATTTCTTTACACTTAGGTCGTTAGGTCTTTTTTTTTATTGCATTCTAGTCCCTTACTTTATGATGTTGTAGCATGTGAGCCCTGGTTTTGTGTCTTGTGATTTTTCTTGTGCTTTTTCATCCTGGACCCTATAGTTTTCGTTTGGTTATGCTTGGGCTGCCCATTTTGCATTCAAGGTCTCAGATTTGCATGTATTACTGTATTTTTGCACTTTAGCCCTTGTATTTGTTTTCCTTATGCATGATGTGTCATTTTGCATCCTAACCCTCGCATTTGCCCATTTTATCACATCCCATGGATATTTTGCATTTAGGAAACTGCATTAGCCAGCCTTATGAAAGTATCTGGTCAGTTTACTCTTATGACCTTGGCGTAATCCATCATTCAACATCATGCATATTTTCCGAAGTTATCGGTCTCCCGATTGTGCACATTAGAGCAATGATGATTACTACCGATTGACTAGATCTGGTTCAAGACACAAGTGTGACCATGCTGGTGGAACCCTTGCACGGCTCTCCTACTACTTAGTGTGTGGAAACACACGAGGAGATCCGATACGGTCACGGCGAAAATGGTGAATCCGGAGGAAGAGACTAGACCTCGAAACACCAAGGGAAGACAAAAAGGATAAGGAAAGGAGTCACCACCTAGTCTTTTAATGGAAAGACGAGGAAAACCAAAAACAGAAGAAAATCGAGAAGCAAATAAGATGTAGAATGTATGTGTGTGCTCCGTGCCTAATGGACAATGCACAAATGAATGCGAACCAAAAAAAGAGTAAGGATTCTGGTTACGCATGGGGAAGGGGTTAGGCACCCCCATGCGGCCGAGAAAACTCGGTCTTTCTAGGTTTCTTACTGTCAATGGTCTGCTAAATGTATACTTGCTTATTCTATATGCTCATGCATGAACATGACTGAAAACATGCCAAATCAAAGAGAAGAAATGAAATAAACGGAAAGAGTTAATCCGAGGGTCAAATGTAGGCATTGAGAATGCCGCTTTACTGTACGCCCTTGGGCGATGAGGAAAATCGTGAAAATCGAGAAATTCTCAGAAAGCGTCTCGCAAAACAGCAGAAATTGGGATAAATCCAAGAAAATCAAAAAGGGGAAAATAATCCTAATTTCGAGACCATGTCAGCTTTGACAAGCCTTTTACTGTACGCCCTCGGGCGATGGAAAACCAAAACAAGTGAAAACCACGGAAAATCGAGGAAAATACGGAAAACAGGGAGAAAACCAAGCTGGAATCAAGCTAGGAAAACGTACGCAAAACAAGGAAGAAATGACGGGAAAATCTGTGCAAAAAGATGTGAAAAGTCATGCAAAATGCAAGTGTGAATGCAAATATAAAAAATCCAGGGGGTTTTGTGCAAAAAGCCCAAATTCCAAGGAAAACTGAAGTTTCGAAGCCCAAGTCATCAAAAATACATAGGAAAACACATTCTATGCAAGTATGAAGAATTCTAGGGTCAAATGTGCATCCCTAGTTAAAATGAAGTTCTCTAGGGGTCAGAATGCAATTTTACCACTAAAGCATGCATTTAAATCAATTCTGCATAAAATCAAGGTAAAAATGCAAGAAAAATGATTCAGAAAAGATTTAGGAAGTTTCAGGGGCAAAATGGTCATTTTACCCCTGAAAACAGGTGATCAGAGTAAAATCAATGAAGTACAAGGGCTAAACTGCAAATTGCCCAGTAGAATAAAGCATCCAGAAGAATTTGAGTAAAGACAGAGGGTTAAAGTCCAATTTACACTGAGAAAACATGTTTCAAAGAAGTTTTCAAATAAGTTTAGGAGTTTAAATGCAAATAAACCAAAGAAATGTGCATTCTGGAAATTTTCTGAAGAACACAAGGGTTTAAATGCAAATTAACCAGAAATAATGAACTTTCCGAAAGATTTCCAGAAAGCACAGGGTCTCTTATGCAAAATGTCTAAAGCAAAAGGCATTTTAAAAGAATTGGAGGGCTTTTATTAAAGTTTTAAACTCAAAAAACATTATTTTAAATGTTTAGGGTAAAACATGTAATATTTTCAATTAAAAATTTATTTGAAAAATTTATGAAAAATGATTGCAGGACCTATATGTAATAAAGGACCTAAAAGTAATGCTAGAAGGACCTAAATGAAAGAAAAACAATGTTTCTATATTTTATTCAAATAAAATATTTTAAATTGTTTTTTAAATGAAAAAAAAAAGAAACACCGATCGCCAACGACGAAGCTCGCCGCAGATGACCGTCGGAGGGGGCAAACAAGGCCTTCTCGTGGTCTGATCTTAGATCAAACTTCACGGGAAGCAAGAAGAAAGTGAGGGGAGATAATCCATTAGAGTGGATCGAGCAGCTAACGGTGGGAACAGGCCTCCCACCTACCTCACCGTCGAAGTGCTCGGCGACGGCATCGGGGAAGAAGGAGGGCTGTTGGGGCTACGGTGCGGCGATCTGGAAGTCGTGCGGGCATCATGGAGCGTCAGAGAGCTTCCACACTTCTCATGGAGCAGAATGAGGGAGGATGGAGCGGAGGCGTGCTCCGACAACCGTCGAAGCTTTCCTCTCTGGTGAGCTACGTCGCTGCGACGAGCAGGGGCTCGTGGCGTGGATCTAAATGCTACGGAGTGTTCGAAACATGTCGTGGGGTGTTTCAGAGCAGCTCGGAGATGCGGGAGGCACGGCGTCTTCTCTGGCTCCGATAGTCTTCTCCGGCGACGACGGGAATGGCGTATTTTCTGGCGATCTTGTACGGGGCAGTCAGGAGCGGTGGAGCGGCAATCCAAGGAGCGAAGAAGCTTGAGGATGACCAGAGGAGGAGGAGTGAGGGCTCGGGGGTCCAGGAGACTCTCTGGATTGCCCCCCCAAACCTCTGTCGCTGAAGAGTGGCGACGGCGGGGCACAGCGGAGCTCCACTGGCCAAGGGATCACTCTGGACCCCTTGGAAACGCTCTAGGAAAAGAAGAAGACCTAGAGGACTAAGAATTTAAAAGATAGGAGGGATCAAAGGGTGTACCTGGCTGGAGAAGCCTCGCCAGAGCTCTGGAAGCGGCTGTCGCTACTCTCTAAGATAGCTTTGGCACTCTACTCCTCTCTCCCTTGCTCTCAGCTTTCTCTCGTGCGGTCTAGTCTTGTGCAATCCACTACTGTAACCATGCCGGCAACAGCCTCAGGCTTGACACGAAAGGCCAAATGCGCGAGGATCGGCAAAGTCACGACAAAAATAATAAAAATAAAAATGCAAGAGTCGCCACCTAGTCTATTAAAATGGAAGACGAGGAAAACCATTTAAAAACATTCAAATCAAGCAAATAAGCCAACAGAAAATAGGTCATAAACCAGAAAAATTGGGCAAGGATCTTTGTTATGCACGAGGAAGGTGTTAGGCACCCTCGT
The DNA here is from genome assembly GCA_024699735.1 of Posidonia australis. NCBI lineage: Eukaryota > Viridiplantae > Streptophyta > Magnoliopsida > Alismatales > Posidoniaceae > Posidonia > Posidonia australis. The sequence goes on from JAMKQA010063111.1 coordinate 9,770, forward strand.
GCGCCCGATAAATTGGTCTTTCTATGGGTTTCTCGTTTACTTATATGAAATGTCAACTTTTCAGCCTTTTCTGTACGCCCGGGGGCGATATGCCATGCCATGCTAAGTGAGTGGTGTCTTATGCTAAAATAAGGATGCATGGAGTTCAGGGTGTGTCCTAATGCTCAGAAGTATCGCTCATCTAATGGGTCAAACATTAATGCAAAAATGTTGCATAAATAAGATCAAGGATCTAAGTACTTTGAGCGATTTTCATCCTTGCTTTACTACATGCCACATGTGATCTAACATGCATAAAAAATGTCTGAAAATAGAGTTGGGTCTTCCTGGTAAATCAAGGAAGAAAACCAGAAGAATCTAGAAGCAAATCAAGACAAGAAATCATGCTAAAAACTATGCGAAAGCTGTTGTGTTCTATTGAAAAACAGGCTGATGTGCCTGTTTGGTGCGCCAGACTGGTGCTCCAGTCTGCTGCGCCACCTATGTGCTCTTGTGTGGGCCAAAAAGATGTGCCAAAGAAAATACAGAAATCTATGCAGTGCAATGTCACATATAAATGCGTTCCAGAAAATTGTGCAATGCAAAATCCTTTGCAAACTCAAAAAAAACATACTTTATAAATCTAGAAAAATGCAAGTATGAGAAGAATTATGGACCTTGTGCTCAAGGGCTAATAGCCTCGCATAAGATCACACCCTATTCATGCTAAATGAATGCAACACGGTTCAGCCATGTCTCCTGGATCATAGGCTGATGCATAAGATTCTCCATATTGGAGTAAAGGGCAATCAGCCTACCAGAAATTAGCCATAGGGCTGAAGATACAATGTGTAAAAAAAACATAGAAAACAATATCATTTGAACCTGAAATCATACATGTAAAATCATGAAATATCAAAGAATCAGCACCAAAAGAATCAGACTCAAAGTCATCCGGGAAACCATGCAAATGGGGATGCAAAAGAGAATGATCTGTTCTCTGTCCAGTCTGGTGCACCAGAATGGTGCGCCAGAGTGGTGCTCTGGTTTGGTGTGCCACTCTGGTGCGCCAGTTTGATGCGCCAAAATGTTGCTCTCCAGAAAATCTGAATCAGATTGCAGTCTGATTCAGAATCTGGTCCAGATTCAGAGATAAGTCATTTTTTATTAATTGGGTCAGTTATGTAGGCGATAAAAAAATTGAGATATGATAAGATGCAAACAAATATAAATCTTTCATTATTTGAGTCCAAATCATAATAAATCATGGGTTATGGGCTACATACACTTGCATGGGATTCTAAAAGATAGGAAATGAGAAAATAGGCTTGACAAACCACATATAAATGACGAATACACAGAAATTATACTTGTTGCTTATTCTCTAGCATACATGCTCATGAATCATGGTTCTTGTGTAAAGAAACAGAGAAGAAAGACAGTTTTACAGAAATATCAAAATGCAGATTTTACATATAGATTCTAACATGTTTGGCATCTTATACATGGTGTAATTATCTCATCATGAAACTCTCATGTAAACAACAAGAAAAATTAGATTATATGTGATTTGCATGACATGTTTTATCTAGTGCAGGAATTAAGTAAAAATAAAAAGATGGATGGTGGACCTACCTTGTCCAAGGTGTTCCTT
>JAMKQA010063112.1:0-13623 GCA_024699735.1 Posidonia australis
TAACAACCTAACCACTTCCCACCTTCATCATAACCACCTATAACAATCTCTAACCACCTAAACAAACCCTAACTACTTCCCACCTTCATCATAACCACTTATAACAACCTTTAACCACCTAAACAAATCCTAACTACTTCCCACCTTCATTATAACAACTTGTAACAACTTCCAACAACCTCTAACTAACCACAACAACCCATAACAACCATGGCAAGCCTATAAATATCCCCCATTTGCAAGTGAGAAAGAGAGGTTGGAAAATTGGAGAGGAGAACCCTCAAAGCCTTTTCCTATCAACCAGAGCAATCAGAGAGGTCCAGGAGCAAAGAGGAAGCTCAGGGAGGAGAAAAATCTGAGTTTCAAGCCATCTCCGGCAAGCTTCGGCGACCTCCGGCAAGCTTCGACGGCCAACTCCACTGCCAGACCAGGTATGCCTTCCACAGACGTCAATTTCTTTCCAGAATAATCTCCTAGGTCTCCCTCTTCCTTCCCCGATTGATTCCAGTAGAGCCAGAGGTCTTCCCTGGTAGGAATCGTGGCTTCAGGCGTCACCAAAGCTATTCTCTGGCAACAGAGGTGGGAGCACAAATCTAGTGCTCGATTCATGCCCCAGGGTGCTCGAACCTCTCCCCTTGGTCTTCCTCTTGCTTCTTCGACCCTTGGCGCGCCGTTTTGAGCCTCTGTCCAGCCTCCAGAAGTCGCACGTCGTCGACGCAATTCCGTTACCGTCACTAAGGAAAATGATGCACAGTAAAATGCAACAAAATGCTCCACTCTTCGCAACGCCACTCCAACCCCCAGGAAATGACCTTCGGTGCTCCACCAACACTCCTAAGGCTCTAGCATTGCGAATTGAGCTCCGGCGGCGGCACACTGTCGAAGCTTGATCACGGAACAAGCTCGCGCACCCATTCTTGCTACTAGATGAGGGGAAATCACCCCCGTCGCTCTCCTGAGCTTCCTGGACCCCTGAGCCGCTGATCCGTCACCTCTAAAGCCTCCTTCTTCCACGGCATCGTCGTTGGGGGTGCGTCGACGGTGAGGGAGACGGGAGGAGGATTCCAATCGTCGGACCTTCGATCCAAACCGATGGATCTTTCCCTCTTCTCCTCCTCTTGCTCCTCGTGAGTTTTGATGCCTGATCAGGCATCGGGATGCCCCAGCAGGGCATCCCAGGCAATCGTCGACGGCGGAGTTCCGTCGCTGGCGGTCGTCGCTCCTTTTTCTTTAAAAAAATAATAAAAATAAAGTTTCTTTTGAATAAACTGTTGTGCTTTTCTTTTATTGCACTGAGGTCCCTATTTTCTTACAAATAGGTCCTTTTTCTTACACTTAGGTCCCTACAATTGATTTTTTAAATCCTTTTAATAATTTTTGTTCTGAAATATTACATAGGAACCCCTAAAAGTTCTTGTTAATGTTTTTCATGCTTTAAAATTTGACATAAACCCTTTGAGTTTCTTTTCATGCATTTAAGTCCAGCATTTTTGCATTTAAAACCCTGAGCTTTATTAAAACTATTCTGAATGTATATTTTTCTAGCATAATTGCAAATTAAACCCTGGATATTCAAATATTTTCTCAAATATGACCTGAATTGCATTTTAACCCTGAATTTCACTGATTTCTCACTAAATGCATGTTTTCTAAGGTAATTTTCATGCCAGTCCCTAAATTTCCTGATTTCAAACTTAAGACCATTTTCTTGCACTTTTGACCCTGAATTTCTTCAAAATTGCATTAAACACATGTTTTATTGGTAGAATTGCATATTAAACCATATGAATCTTGAATTTGACCAAAAATCCACTGTTTTGCACATTTAACCCTAGATTTCTTCAAAATTACATAAAATTTGTTTTCCTATGTATTTTTGATGATTCAACCTTAGAATTTTAGTTTTCATTCAAAATTTGTGAATTTTGCACAAAAGCCCCTGGAATTTACACTTTTTACTCTCACATGCATTTTGTACATTTTGTTGCTATTTTTTCATGCATATGTTCTCATGTTTTCTTTCTTGCACTATACACACACTTTTGGCTCTTTTCAAACTCGATTTTCACATCGTTTCCCGATTTTCTTCCGACTTTTACAATTTTGATTTGATTTGGCTTTCCATCGCCCGTGGGCGTACATTAACAAGCTTAACAATGCCGACATTGTGTCGAATGAGGATTATTTTCCCCAATTTGATTTTCTCGGATTTATTCAAATTTCCGTTGATTTGCGAGACGCTTTCCAAGTATTCTCGATTTTCACGATTTTCCTCATCGCCCAAGGGCGTACAGTAAATTGGCATTATCAATGCCTACATTTGTCCCTCAGATTATCATTTTTTCTTTTCTCTTTTTCATTTCTTTAATTTAGCATGTTTTCCAGTCATCTTTAGCATGTGCACTCAGAATAGGCAAGCGTACACACAATAGACCATTAGCAAGCAAGAAACCTAGAAAGACTGATTTCTTCGAGCGCATGGGGGTGCCTAACTCCTTCCCCCTGCGTAACAAGAATCCTTACCCTTTCTCTGGGCCACATTGATTTGTGCACTACATCCATTAGGCACAGAGCATACATGTTTTCTTCACCTTGATTTCTTTTTGGTTTTCCTTTGTGTTTGGTTTTCCTCGTCTTTCCATTAAATGACTAGGTGGCGACTCTTTTCCTTATCCTTTCTTATCTTTCCTTGGTGTTTCTGAGCCTAGTCTTCTTCTCCAGATTCACCATCTTCGCCGTGACCATATCGAGACTCCTCGTGTACTTCCATGCACCGTAGGAGGGCCATGCAAGGTTCCACTGACATGGTCACACCTAGTCTATGGTGGGGAGCTGTTGTTGTTTAAAGGGTTGGCTAGGCCTTTTAGGGATATACTTTCTAGGTATTCACTCTGACTCCTCTCCAAGATAAGTTGTAGGGACAGCGTTATCCGTCACGCCTCTCTCTCTTTAGGGCTGACTTTATCTATGACTTCTGTCTTCTAATTCTTTTATTCCCTTTCATAGATATATCTTTTTTTTTATTTCTCACACTCTCATTCTCACCCCTAACATTTTATCTCCCTCTGGGAGGTGTGTGTTCCCCAAGGGGCTTGGATACTTCGCCCAATTCACGATGAAAGCTGGCTCCCTCACCTCTTAGGTTACCTAAATAGTATCTACCTGAGGAGGTGCTACGCATTCCCAACATCGACAAGCTTATTTCGCTTATCATCACCAGACTAAGATCCATGCATGTGATGATGACAATCATCTGCCTATATATGCGTATGCTGAATGAGAGTATGTGCTAAGATGCAAGGCTACATGGATGCAAAAAAACAATGATAAAATGAATTTGTGCATGCATGGAGAAAGATGACAGTGTCGCAGAGTGAGGACATATGATTTATGGTCACTAATAGTACTTTTTCAGGTAACATGAATTAGGTGGCTCTGACTGTTCGACGTGGTCCATGTCCTCAAGGATTACTGCTCCTTCAAAGAAGACTTGTTTAACTACGAACGGTCCACGCCAGTTGGGTCTGAACTTGCCACGACCATCAGGGAGATGTATAGCTTGTAAGACCAAGTCCCCTGGCAAGAAACTTCTAGGCCGGACCGTCTTCTGATAGGCTTTGGCCATGCATTTCTAATAGCATTGTGCATGATGCATAGCTTGCAATCGATGCTCATCTCTCAAGTTTAGTTGAACAAAGCGGTCCTCAATCCACTCTGCCTCTTCCAACTCTGCTTCTTTCAAGACTCTAAGCGATGGTATCTCCACCTCTATAGGTAGGTCTGCTTCTATACCATACGCTAGAGAATATGGATCTAGTTGAAGTCCGGACTGATGTTCTGTAAGCCCACAAAGCGTATGGGAGCCTGTCATGCTAGTCTTTATGTGTTTCCGCCATCTTTTTAAGAATCTTAATTAGATTCTTATTGGCGGATTCTACAGCCCCATTCATCTGAGGATGGTACGGGGAGGACCTATGATGCCTGATATGGAACTCCTGCAGGAAATCCTTGACCCTTTTGGCTGTGAAATTTGTCCCATTATCAGAAATAACTGAATGCAAGACCCCATATCTGGTAATGATATTGTTCTTGATAAACTTTTCAGTCACTGAGGCTATCACTGTCTTGTAAGAAGCTGCCTCCACCCATTTAGTAAAGTAATCAATAACTACCAGGATGTACCGATGTCCATTAGAAGTTGCTGGGTGAATAGCTTCGATAATGTCTATTCCCCATGTTGAAAAAGGCCAGGGTGACGACATGTTGTGGAGCTGTTGCGGGGGCACATGAATGAAGTTGCCATAGACCTGACAATTGTGACATCTTCGCACAAACTGACAGCAGTCTATCTCCATGGTTGACCAGAAATAACCTTGTAACATTATTTTCATGACTAGTAACACTCCATTCATGTGTGGTCTACATGTCCTAGTATGCACTTGTAGCATTACTGTATCGACCTCCTTTTTATCCAGACAACGTAGAAGTATCTGATTGTAAGACCTTCTATATAAGTGACTTGCTCCAAGCACGTATTTTGAAGCTAGCCGGACCATAGTCTTTTTGTCTGAAGCTGATGCATCTGGATGATGACTCCTGGTTCCCAAGAAGACTTTAATGTCATGATACCATGGGAGCTCTTCTATGGAGTTTGCTTCCTCTATGCTCATGCAGTGTGTCGACTGGTCTGTGCAGGTTACCGACACTGTCACCGTATCATCCTTTGGTATGGACAACTAGGATGCGAGAGTGGCTAGCGCATATGCGTAGGCATTCTTGGCACCAGTTTCAAGTCCTTTGGGCCTGTTCATGAAGGAAAAACGTATTTCCTCAGATTCAACCATTAGTCTTAGAAGATGGTTATGGTATGGCACCAGTTTCAAGTCCTTTGTTCTCCAGTTACCATTAACTTGTGAGATGACCAACATGGCATCGCCATGCACATGCAATTTTCACGCACCATGTTCTAATGCAGCCCGCAAGCCAAGAATACATGCCTCATACTCTGCCACATTATTGGTGCACACAAAGGTTAACTTTCGAGCATGTGGGATCATCTGGCCTTACGGGGTCTCCAGTACTGCACCGATGCCCAAGCCTCTCCTGTTAACAATGCCATCAAAGTAGAGATGCCACTGCTCTTTGTCATGGGGTCCTTCTAACTCATCTTCCTCCATGGAAAATAGTATATCCTCATCAGGGAGCTGAGTCTACAGGAGTTGATATTCTGGCAAAGGTAAATCTGCTAAATGATCTACCACGGCCTGTCCCTTCATAGATTTCTGAGTGACAAAAGTGATAGCAAACTGAGATAAGAGCACCTACCACTTGATGCATCTACCCACCAGCGCGGGCTTCTGGAACAGGTATTTCATAAGATCATGTCGACACAGCAATAGAACTAGATATGCCATCATGTAATGCCTCAAGCGTTATGTGCCCTAGACGAGGGATAAGCAAACTTTTTCGATTGCGATGTACTTAACCTCGCAATCATTGAATTTTTTACTCAAATAGTAAATGGCCCTCTCCTTGCGGCCTGTTTCATCATGCTGACCCAAGACTGCACCTATTGAATGTTGTGTTACTGACAAATAAAGCAATAGAGGATGCCCAGGTGTCAGAGGAACTAAGACTGGTGGCCTTACCAAGAGCTTCTTAACTTTGTCAAAAGCGTCTTGACACTCTTCGCTCCAGTGGATCTATGCGTTCTTCCTCAAGAGCTTGAAGATCGACTCACAAATCGGTGTCAGTTGGGCAATGAATCGGTTGATATACTACAACTGCCCCAACAACCCTTGGACTTCTTGTTCTGTTGTAGGAGGAGGCATCTCAATGATGGCTTTAGCCTTGTTCGGATCTACCTCAATTCCTCTTTGGCTGATGATATATCCTAGTAGCTTGCTTGATGACACACCAAATACACACTTGTTGGGTTTAAGCCGCAGCTTATATTTTCACAAGCGGTTGAACAAGTTCCTTAAACAAGCAATGTATTCTTCAGGCTCCTTTGACTTGGCTATCATATCATCCACATAGACCTCGCTGTCCTGGTGCATGAGATCGTGGAACAATGCTGTCATCGCCCTTTGATATGTGGCCCCGGCATTCTTGAGCCCAAATGGCATAACTCTATAACAGAACACTCCCCATGGGGTAATAAAGGACGTTTTCTCCATATCCTCTTCCGCCATTCTAATTTGATTATAACCTGAGAATCCATCCATGAATGACAACATTTTGTGTGCTGCAGTATTATCCACTAATACATCAATGTGCTGGAGTGGAAAATCATCCTTTAGGCTTGCTTTGTTTAGGTCTCTGTAATCAATGCACATTCGAACCTGACCATCTTTCTTAGGCACCGGAACCACATTTGCTAACCACTTTGGATAGAGGACGACCTTTAGAAAATTAACCTTGTGTTGCTTCATTATTTCTTCTTTCAATTTCAACAGCCAATGCGATTGCCATCTACGCAATTTTTGTTTGACCGACTTGACATTAGGCTTAAGTGATAATGTGTGCACCACTACCTCAACGTCTAGCCCAACCATGTCATCATAGCTCCAGGCAAAGATATCTGCATATTCTCGGAGAAGCTCAACAAGTTCTGCCCAGGCCTGTGCTATGAGTCTGGCACTAATTCGCACTTCCTTGACATCTTCAGTGGTGCCAATGTTTACAGACTCAATTTCCTCTGCTACATGCAAGTTCAGGCCTTCTTGATCATCGTCATAAGGCTGGAAATCTGGTGCGTCATGACTTTCTTCCTCTATTTTCACATCATCCTCCTCTCCATATGCAACGAGTTCAGAAAGGACTTCTTGCTGGAATGATGAATCTGTGTCTCCAAAGGTACATATTTGCTCAGCACTCTAGTCTTTTTGTACGCACCTCTAACGATGCTTTAGAATGGTTACTATCACTCTAGTCTTTTTGTACGCACCTCTGACGATCTCAGATTCTAACATTTCCGAACTTGCAGATGTACCTGGCTATTTCACTTCTTTCACAGCCTTATTATGTGGATAATTGTTTTTATTTTTATGGTTTTCTTGAGTGGTATGTACAATGTGTGTGACAGGTGGGCGGTTGTCTTCTGACCGATTGATGTGAGTGCTGCTGCCCGCATTCTCTCCTGAGCTTAACTCAAGATCTTTTTTTTTCGACCCCACTGTTCAGGTGGGGCCAAGTCTGATAGTACCACTTAGACCCGCCTCCCGGATGATAGGAGATAAACTCCTCTGGTCTAGTGTTCAGTGATCTGTCTTCCTCGAGGGCCATGATAGTGGACTGACCCTATGAAATTGTTTGTTCTGTAATGTATTCAGACATTATAGCTTTTCCCTTCCTGTGCTAAAGTTCACTCTCTGTGTCCTCCGTCAGTGCCGCTAACAGCTCCTGAAATAGAACTTCCAAATCACTAAGCATGCTGTCAACTTGTGCTACTACAGCGTCTCCCTCATCTTCATCAGAAGCAAAATCCACATAGTATGCACTGGTGCTTTCTCGCACTTCAGGCGGTGATTCCAGCTGACTTGACTGTAACCCCATCAAAGTTAACTGATATGGCGATGAAACTGTGGCTGAAACTACTCCTGTCGAAACCGAGACTGCAACAGGATCTGTAGGAAGACCATCAGCTGACTCTAGAGATGGCAATGCCAGTATAGTTGTCCTTGGTGGAAAGGATGACGTCGAATCTGTTATACAATCCACAACCTCTTCCTCAGAGTAGTAGTCCTCAACACATACCCACTCTAGTCCGTTGATTGGTTCACTCTATTCAGACTCTGCAAGAACAAGACTCTAATTGGGATCTAGCAATCCTACAGTAACAAAGTTAGTTAAACCTCATGGAATAACAAGTTTTTGGAACTTACGATGCCTCGAAAATCCATCCTGCGGCTTCCACTCGTATCCCAGTCCTTCGAACTCTCACTTTTTCTCCACAGTAATTGGTTTGGCGATTCCTTGGCCATTCTGCTTGAGGGGTAATCCTTTCTTGTACCCCCACCTCTGACACAGATTCTCGACCATCATGAAAGGATTGCCAAAAGCAGTCAAATGACTGGCTCGCTCGAGAATCGGAATGAAATTGACCGACTCAAAGCGGTCGACATGGTATAGCATATCAGAAGGCTTGGAGTCAAAATAAACAGTTTGAAGAGATACAGAAGAGACTGTCTCAACCTTCTCCTTTTCAAGATTTTCTACCATTACAACAACAATGTCATTGCTCCAACAGAACTTAATCATCTGGTGAAGAGTCAAGGGGATAACCTGATGCTTGTGGAGCCAAGGGCACCCAAGCAGGAGATTGAAGGATGGCTCGAGGTCAAAACATAAAACTCAACCTCAAAATGAGCAGGACCAATGATCAGAAGAATGACCAAAATCCCTAAAGCATCATGGTGCGTGTTGTCGAATGTTGTCATTCCTTTCACGGTTGGGGTAATGTCCTCAGATTTAAATCTAACCTGATTTGCGATTCGTAAAGGGCAGACATTTAAACTGGCACCATTATCCACCAAAGTAAGAGGAATGCAGAAATTTTGGTATTGCACCATGATGAACAGGGGTTGATTGTGATTGGTCCCTGCTAGGGGCAGTTCTAAGCTAGAGAAGGCGATCACCTGCGGCGCAGCTATCATTCCTACTATACTTTCCAAGGTCGACGGTTGTATCGTTGGGGAAACATGGGCGACTTGGAAAACTTGGAGAAAGGCCTCCCGATGTTCAATCAATGTATGGATTAGGTCTCAAATGGAAATATCTGCTTTAACTTTCTTTAATTGGGTCATGACGTCAACTACAGGTGGGTCCATCTTGGTAGTGGTGGGGTTAATTCTTGGGATTACTTCTTCAGGGATATGATTCGGAAATTGGCTTCTTGGTTGGGAAGATGGAGTTGTTGGCTGGTTGGGCTTGTTTGCAGGAACTTAGGCCTTATACACCCGTCCTGACCGTATTACCTCAACGTACATTTCTGTGGCATAATTGTAAGGCATACAGTGAGTATCTTGTGTCAGGTTAATGACTACAGGAGCACGGGCCTTCAATTCCACTAGGACCAGAGTTGGTGAAGTGGGTATTGGCGTTTGGTGGATCAGGTCATGTTTCAACTTGGCTAGCAAACTGACTAATGATGAAGTGGATTGCATGGTAGGTTTTGTGACTATACGCCTCGGTCTGGTGGTTAGCTGGATCATATTGATTGCAAAACTGGTAGCTTCAATAAAAGCCTGGCTGAGCTGATAAGGAAAAGGATCTAAAATGTCATGAATGAGAAGGGAAGGGTCAAACTATGAAGGTGCAGCCTCATCTGAAGAAAGGAAATGAACTCCTGAAGTTCCAAGTGCATGCTCAAGTTAGGGTCGGTTGACTATATTGCTATGTGTAGATGCAGAGGAATGTGGTGTTGGTGCAGCAGGTGCAGACTCTGCCTCCTGCGTGTAGACATGGAAAATGGGCCGGGCGGGCCTGCCCGGGCCCGGCAAAAACGCCCACAGGCAGTGCCGGGCCAGACCGGCCGGCCCGTGGGGGCCCGTCGGATAGGCCCAGTCCGGCCCGCGGGAACCGTCCGGGCCAGGCCGGGCCGGCCCGCACTGTGCGCGGAAAATGGTCGTCGACCCGTGGGCTCGGCCCGGACCGGCCCGAATGCGGGCCATGGGTCGGGCTAGGCCCATGGCCTATTGCGGTCGGCCCGAACCAGCCCGAATGCGCGCCATGGGCCGGGCCGGGCCCATGGCCTATTGCGGGCCCGGCCCGGCCAGAATTCCATGTCTACCTGCGTGTTGATAATGATGACCTTATGGTCAATCAAGTCCTAAATTGTATCTCAAAGTGTAAAACAGTTATTCGTAGAGTGCCCCGTGGCTCTATGGTAACTGCAGAATAAATCCACTTTAAACCACCGCGAAAGTGGGTTCGGTGGTAGGCGAACTTCCGGAAGCCTCAGGAGTGACACAACCTTGGGAAACACGACACTTAATGGCTCAACTAGGGGAGTGTAGTCCCTCTTGGGTCGTTGAGGTCGTCTTGGTCCTAGGTTGTGCCCTTGCCTTGCCGGTGCGGGCTGGTAGACTGGCTCAGCGGTGGTGGTGATTCGTGATGTGCGTGGTGCCCAAGGTGTAGGGGTGTAAACTACTTGACTCTGTGCTGGCAAGCTCACCACACTTACTGGCATAACAGGAGCTCCTACATATGCCACGGCATTCTTAGCAGTGTCCTTCTTTCGTGCATATCCGGTGTTGGATCCACTGCTGCTGCAACTGTTGTTGCTGGTTCCTTCCGAAGTCATGGTTTGCTTGGCGAATGCCGCTAATGCAGGAAAACTTTCGTTAGGTAGTGAGCTCTCAATATGGGTGCTAGCTTTGATCAGGGATGCAAAAGTGGAAATAGGTTGAATGCTCAGTAGTGTCCCTATGGCTGGCTACACCCCTTGGATTATTATCTCGATAGATTCTTCATCAGAAGGTCTATCGCGAACCTGTGATGCGAGGACTCGCCAGCGCCCGACGTACTCCCCGAACGGCTCGTGGGGCTTCTGCTTTGTTGCGATTAGGTCCTTGCGCTTTGAGACCATGTCAAGATTGAACGAATACTACTCCAGAAAAGCCTGGCTGAGGTCATTCTAGGTCTTAATGGTGGTCATATCTAGAGATGTGAACCACTTTAAGCCGAACCAGTAAGGCTCTTCTGGAAAAGGCGAATAAGCAATCTCTTGTCAACCTGCAACTGAGCAAGATCACCGCAATACGCCCTAAAATGCGAGATTGGGTAGCCTTTCTCATTGTACTATTCAAGCTCCAGAATGTAAAAGTTCAGAGGGAGTACAACCTCTGGAAGGTAGCAGAGGTCCCGAAAGGTGTAAGACTAGCGATCCCCGCCTTACACTTGTCGTAATGCTCTCTCCAAGTCATTCATCCTGGTGAGAAGTGCATTTGGGATTACTGCTGACGTTGATTGTGCAGCTAGGGTGGGTCCCACGTACGCTATGTTTATAGCACCCATGTGCTCCTCTGGATCTATCATCTCGCCACTTGGTGTCGTGGCGTGATGACCAGCATACCTGTGCATATGTGTTGTTTGTGGTGGAATGTATCTGAGGCCTGTATCTAATGCAAGGGTGAAGGAATGACAGTATGCTGTGCTGGACATGGTGTTGTGTGTGGGAGCAGCAACTGCTGAACCGGTTTGATCGGGTTCATAGACCGTTGTACTCCCACAAGCCCAAAAGGCTGACCACCAGCAGATGGAGGAATACATTGTGTGTACAATGGTGATGATACCAATGGCAGAGAAGTAGCGCCTGTCATCGAAACAGTGAGAAGCTGTGGTGATAGCTGCGATGGTGGTGTGACTGGTGCAGCGTGAAATGCCTAAGCAGGCGGAGATGGATCTTCAGGGACAGGACAAACAGGTGTAGTCAAAGTAGGATGCAAAGAAAAGGTCATGCTTTGCAGCCCTTGCGCAAGTGCTAGAAGCTGCTGAGATTGCACAGTAAGAGAACCATCGGTAGCAGTACCGAGGGCTGGAAGAACAAGCAGAAGGGATGTGAAAGGGGGCTGGAAGTTCAAGGATCCTACAAGTTGAGTTCCTACAGATGAAGCAATCGCAGCCAACTGTGTTTCCAATGGAGCCAAACCAACCGAAGGATAGGACATTATTAGATCAAATGCCCTAGTAGTGGTCACAATAACTGCCTTAGTCACGAGCTCCAGACCAATCAGGGTCGGCCAATGTCCCGAAACTAGAGGACAGGGAACTCCATGTGCTTGGAAGTGGCTGTCATGGAGTGCAGGTGAAGTGACAAATGTCAAAGTAAAGGAGGAAGGAGGGGCGAAAACTGGGATCCCCTCCGGAGCAGTTGGTACAAAGGTCTCTGAGGCTCGCTGGGCCATAATGAATCGTGAACGGGTAAGGATGGGACTGCGATTGCAAACTAGAGGACGACACTTACGAGGAGCTATCATCGAAAGTGACGGATAGCTCAGGGAAAGACAGTCGAGAATAATGCCTCAAGACCGAGGTCACTCAAAGGAACTCCCAGCCTCTAGCCTAGGAACTCGCACACAACACTCTATACCTGACAAAGGAAATAAAACCTAATGTGTTAGCAAAGAAGAAAAGGCAGAACAACAGAAGAAACAAGTGAGCTACGTAATTGTTCGTTAGGGTGGTATGAATGGCACACATGCACATGAATGCTACTAATATACGCTCTCTCACCATGCATGTCCCACATGAGGTTGACCACACGGGACGCACTCATGGGTTTAGGTTTTGACTCTGGTCAGAAAAGTAAGGTTCTCGTTCTAAATCCTGGCCAAAGCACAAGTAGTGAACGGGTGGTGTGTTGGTGGTCTCGTCTCCTGCAGTAACATGGAGCTATACCCTCTACTAACACCGACACGACCTTGGACAAGGGGGGACAAACTAGCAACACGCCCTACGCCAAAGCTATAAAACGGGCTACAAAAATTGTCTTTCGCAAACTATGGGTGGACTCAGAGGAGAACATGCATGTCCTATATGCTCAATCATACAATATTTGTTTGTTAAACCAAGGGGATTTGTGAACATTTGTCTCTAATTATGCCTTATTATTTGTTTGTCTGAGTTTGTGTGTTTTATTTTAACCAGGAAGAGAGGCAAACATGTCTCTACTCTCCTAGTCATGGCAAATACAAAAAAGGGGAAGAAAACATGCAATCATGGCATCCAAACACTCAACCAACAAGCAAAAGGCATGAGCATGGCATGTGCTAGTGTTAGGGGTGCAAACGGATCAGATACAGTACGAATATAGGTGTTACCATATCCGTGTCTATTTTTGAAATGCGGATACGGATACGAATATGGATATCATACAAATAGGAAATTTACATATCCATATCCTTAAAAAACGGATACAGATACGGAACGGATAAAAGGGGATCGGATACGGATAAAGTCGAATATAAAAACGGATATGGCAATATACAAATTACATAATTAATCAAACAATTAAAAATATTTTCATATAATTAAATATTTTAAGTTATTAAGTATATATGAAATAAAAATAATATATATCAAAAATAAAAATAAATTAGACATAATGATAGGTTAAACTTACCTTTTCTGAAAAGAGATGAAGTTATGAATCCAAATTTTAATATTCCATCATTAGGGATGTATAGTCAATTAATGATTAATAAAAACTATTATATTTTACAACATATTTTGTTAATTAAAGTTAGTAAAATTTATAAGTGACAAAGTAAAATCTTCGTAAAGTAGATAAATAATTTAACGAAATCAAAATGTAATCCATGGATCTTAATCTACATCATTTGGATTAAATACATGTCAAAATCTACATCGTTTAAAAACTCTTAATATACATATCTATTCATGTACACATTCAACGATTTTAAAGCAATAATCACTAGATCTCTAAGTTATAAGTTTCAAAAATAAAATATAATCCATGAATCTTAATATATATCATCTAGATTAAGTACACACCAAAATCTATATCATTTATAAACTCATAACATATAGATCTATTCATATCAAATTCAATGGTTCTGTATAAACTATAACAAGTACATGTTAAATTTAATACTTAGG
>JAMKQA010063113.1:0-14002 GCA_024699735.1 Posidonia australis
GAAGCATGTTACATTAGACCCTGTAGATCAAACTAGGTGTTACTGTAATTATTGTAATACCACATACACATGTCCTAGGGGAGGGGGTGTAGGTCATATATCTAGACATTTACAAAAATATATATCCAAACATAATAAAGATGACAACACGGATTTAAAACAATCGAAATTACAAATAGGATCTAGTGGTATAATTAATTGGAAATCCAATACAGAAGAAAGTAAGGAAGTAATAAGTAAATTTATAGTACAAGACGAACAACCATTTTCTTTTTCTGAAAATAAATATTTTGAATCATGTATGAAAAATTATTTAAATCCATAGTTTAAAAGTTTTTTTAGAAATACAACAAGAAATATAATTTATAAGATATTTAAAAAAGATAAAAAAGATTTAATTGGAATATTTTTTAGTTTATTATGCAAAATATCATTAACATATGATGTTTGGATTGGTCCAAATAATTTTCCATATTTATGTTTAACTGCACATTACCGGCCCGTAAGCCCGGCCCACATACGGGCCATGGGCCGTGCCGGGCCCATGGCTTGTACGAACAGGCCCGACCTGGCCCAACCTTCGGGCCGGCCCGGCCCGGTCCAGACCCAGGAGGGCTGTGTGTTTTGGCCCGGCTCGATTTCCTACTTTAGCTGGAGTGGGGAAAGGTGGAGGGGAAGGGGAGTGCACTCGAGGGAGGAGGAGGAGGAGAGGGGAGAAATGCAGGGAATTGAGGGAGGGTGAGGTGTGGGGGAAGCTACCGGCTGCAACCTATATACACGTAGGAAGGAGTAACTACACGAGTGGCCAACCACCACGCATACACGCATACACCCGCCCATCACTAGTTGCCCCACAACCACACTGCGCACAACACAACCACCAGGCTCCAACACGAGCCAGCCACCGACTCACAAACACGGACTCCACACGGACCCACACACAGGTCCACAAGTACAGTACCATAATGCACAGTGCTAATCACGTGGAGACAAGTACAGGAATACAAAACCAGAAGCTGATCCACTAGATCCAAATCCAAAATCACCAAAACACCCAAACAGATCTCAGAATAATAACACCGTCTAGGGATAAATTCATTAAAATTGTAAATAATTACAAAATAAATTTACAGTTGTTACAACTTGCCTGTCAAATACTTAGTCCTCTACTCACATCCAAGCGACTCTCTGTTGACCTCTATCAGCCTCTCATTCTCAAAACCCGAAATCGACTCGCAAGTTGGTGGGCATGCCACCTCAACTTTCGGTAGACGTACGCTGATACAAACTGTCCTCTCCTCTATTCCTTTACATTGGCTTGCGATATTCTGACTCTTAACTTCGATCATCTCTAATTTTGAATGCATCCTCTCTAATTTCCTTTGGAAGGCTATTGTCAACCTTTGGCGAAGGGCGGCCTTGGTTTTTCGAGGCACACGGACAATAATAAGACTACTCTCCTGAAATGCTATTGGATGATCTTTAGGTTAAGTGGATGCACTCCAAGTACCTGAAGCAAGCGAGGATCTAGGATGTCGACATGACTTAGTGTCCTTCTTGGGTGTGGCAAAGCATCCTTGCGCTTCACCTTATTGATCTATGTGATGGTTACCCAACCCAGATCGTGGATTCTCTACTCATACAACATGTGATGTTGTCCACTTTCGTAGTGATCTTCCTTGGGCACAAGCTGTCTGGTTTCCAGAGTCTATCCCTCAACATGCTTGCACTTGTTGGCTCGCCTTTCATGATCGTCTGAAAACCCAAGATAGGCTTTGTCGATTTGGCATGGTAATCACTTCCAGGTGTGCAATATGTACGAGAGCGTACAAGGATATGTTACATCTATTCTTCCAGTGCCCTTACTCGGCCAGACTATTTGGGCATGTGACTGCATACCTTGCTGTCTCGATCCAAGATGAGCTTACTGATACTGTTTTGATGCTTTCTAGATTGGCCTTCCGTGCCTCTCGCATCCGGGCACTTCGCACTATGGTTGCTGCTGTCTACTATCTCTGGCTAGAGAAGAATGACCATTTTTTGGACCATGATCACCATGCACACACGCTTGACATACTTTGAGATCATCTACTCGGTCTCCTTCAACTTCAAACTGGTAGCCAACCCACCACCTTCTTTTTTGTGCCGAGCCTTTTTCATGCTCAAGTGTGTGTCTGGTGTTTGTTTTGTTGGATGGGTGTCACTTGATATTTCGTAACTTTGCTGACCTAGATTGCTGGATGTGATGTATTTGTACATGACCTTGGTAAATATATACACACTTTTGAGGATTTGCTCTCCTTTTGCTCTAATAAAAAAAAGAAAAATTGAACCAGTTCACTGGTACTCCAACATGGATGTAAAACCAACATGGCTATGTTGCTTGACTCATGTTCATCAATCTACGCTTCTATACTGCTCACCACCAGCAAATAGCGAAGTGAGACCATCAGACTGTAATTCACCACATTCCCTTCTGGTTCCTATGCATGAAGCAGGCTTTCTCCATCAGTGTCTGAGTAGAAAATATATCTGCAATATAGAGGTCATCTGATCCTATTTTCTAAGAGAAACTCCACACCTCCAGACGACCTCCTCCTTGCTGTGATCTGAAGCAATGTACCATCTGCAATCATTCGCTGTAGTATCCTGGTGATATTCTTTGCATCATCCATCCCGAGATGATGGCTTCCCAACAATGGAATGCCAAGCTCCCTCATCATGGGCATCATTCCAGTGGCCTGACATGAATAACAAGCACTGTTAAAATGAGATCACTTTGCGCACATAACGGCAAATGGTATTGTCGCTAAACCACCAAACACAAAATGAAGAATGCTTTTGAGTGAAAAACAATAAAGAATTGCTATAAAAATAGCAACTTACCCTTCTTTTGTAAAAATTAAGAAATATGTCTTTCAAATTGATCCACTCCATGAAATATGATGGCAACCTTATTCCTGAATCACTACACTGTTGAGGAATCTTTGTCTTCAAGTCCCAGTTACCACTAAACAAAAATAGAAGCATGGCTTGTGTAAGTATACTCCAAATAGCAGTCATGTTACTGTCATGTTTCAAAAAAAATGAAGACAGAGAAACAGATAACGTGAGTTGGAGAAAAAAAGAGCTGCAGTTTATTTCAACTTCAGAAAAAAAAAAGGGATCTGTGATAGGATCAAATGATAATGTTAATAAACTTATAAAGGGAAACGTAATCTATACAAAATCATCTACCATGCACTACCAGCCAATACTTATTTTGAAGAATGAACGCTACTCTCATTTATATGAAAAATCCAAAAAATTGTACAAAACAAAAACATAGATGAAGTTTCCATGTAGAAAACAAAAGAGCGTTTGTTTTACAAATGGAAGAATTAACATGTTAACATCATGAAGAAAGCACATCACTTCCTGATTCATGTTTGTGCAGTAAGGCTATCAAGTATGGCATCTGAGAGGGGTTATAGTTGAATATCCCATGGACCTCATTATAAGACTTCCCTATGCTTTTCTCCTCAAGCTCTTTTCCATTCTCTTCCGTGGATCGCTAATTCGTTTTTTCTCTAACTTTTCCAATTTCTTAAACAACCTTAGAGGCACCTCAACTTTTTCTCCTCTAATTCATCATGTGCTTTCAAGGCCTAAGCCTTGACTTCTTGGCTATTGCAAATGCAAATTCAAGTGAACATACCTAAATAACTACATGCAAATGCTGTAGTAAAATAGTTTCTGGAAATATTTCAAAATGGTAATTTTGGATATACCTTACAAGGGCAAGAGAGTAACACAAATTTGGAGGGAATAAAAATTAAAATACTAAAACGGTTAAGATACTTAATTTGACAGTGATAATCATTTGTCGATACAAACAAGATTTATGGAGTCACGTAGATGTGGAGGACAGTCACTGAATCAACAAAAAGAAAAAAAATGAGAAACAAGGGAATTTTGGCCATTAAAGGTGAAAGTTAAATGATGGGAAACAAACCCCACTAAGCTGGACATTCCCGGAATCTAAATAAGTTAAGAATAAGGTTATGCAGTAGTCTACATGGCAGCAGATCAACCAGATGACACTGGAGGAAAACATAAAAAAGCTTCAGGAATAAATTTTCGATTTTATTAATTTTATCACATTTAAATGTCATAAAGATAAGCTCAGCATCTATTAGACATCCAGAATTCAGCATGATGAAATGCATAATCCCTCAATGACATATCCATATTTCCATGTACGGTGAGCATGGCTGATAGTAACGAACTGCATTGCCATCAATTGAATGATGAACTAATTGCAGTATAAGAAGCTGTGCACAGCATAGAAGAGGTTGCAGAACAATAAATCTAAAAGCAATGAATCTAGACATTAATCTATCCAACTGTTTATAAGTACATTCGACTAACCAAGTAACAAAAGCAGCTTGATGAAGTCCTCCAGGTTCCTGTCTCCATAAATTGTGAGATGCCAACCAAATCTCGAATTCCTGAAGAACTTCTTTGAATGGAATGGCGGTGTCATGCCATACTCTGCAAGTTGAATCAGGTAAGAGCTGATACATAATGACCCTTAAATAGCTTAAGTAAAATAATCTAATTTCAATTATGCTTTGGAAGTGTAACCCAAAATCTATGGAATCAAACATAACAGTCACAAACTTATTGATTAGTTTATAATACATACATATTTTATTCCCATATTTATCTATTTTGTATATAAATAATATTACTCGAGGTATTTTATGCAAATTTTATAATAACTTGGGGACTTAGAAAGAACTTAGAAAAAAAAGAAGGAAAATAATAAATATGTAAGAAAAGAAGATATTTTGTTCTACGTCAAGAGATCAAAGACACATGTTTTACGTGTATAAATACTAAGAAAAATATCACTTAGCGAATTTGACCATGTCATAGCTTATCTCGATTGATATGGACGCTTTTCAGGTACCCAATTACGCAATCGACGCCTCTTAGGCGTCGATAGAGGATACTTTGGACCCAACCTTCAAGCATTGTGATCTTTAGTTAAAAATATCTCATATTTGAAATTAGAATTCAAAATTTATAATCAAATTTGTCTCTAACGTGAGCAAGACCTTGTAAGTCTATAAAAGAACCTTTTGTATAGATCTATGAGATCACCTCCCACCTTTAGGTTTAGACTATTTCTCTTTTGTTTTAGGAGATCTTCAAGATCCTCTAGTGTAATCTAATGTTTTATTAATACAAGTTTATTTTTTATCTCAATTATGTCTTACACTTCTTCTTCTTTATCTCTTATTTTGATATTTTTTGTTATTATACTAATCTAAATCACTCTTTACATCTAAGATTCTTGAAGTTAAATGTACGATATGATTACAATATTTAATCTCATATCATTTTTTATGTTTCATGATTATTGATTCTTTTTTATTATTTACTTTTACAATTATATTTTGATAGATCATTGTTAATCAAGTATTTTTAGAAATAAAAAATGTTTCATATATCTTTTTATTTTGGTATATTACACTAACATGCCTTTTGATAGATCATCATAGAATTATGTTTCTTTATGATTTATTCTTGTTATTGACTTATTGGATCGTGATATTGCATAGTAGGTGTTTTATCTTCATGCATTATTCTTCTTTAATAATAAGTTTTAATAATTAAAACGTATTGTAAAAGATAAGATGAATTCAATATTTATATGATCTACTATAATGTAATGAATAAAAACTCTAGATGTGTTTGTTACTATTGATAGTTTCTTCATAATTCCTTCTTTTTAATTAACTTTAGATATAATCTATCATCATCTCTCTCAAACTATTTTGAATAATTGATAGTTAATCATTGTTTTTAAACATTTTTTTTCCATAGGATCGATGCGTATTACATAATACGTCGTACGCTTGTGGTTAGGTAAAACACCTATACATCAAACTTTTGACGTCGTTACTGGAAAAGAATGTTTTAACATTGAATTATTGTTGGTTATTTCTTTTTTTCGTTTGTTTAAAAAAAAAAGAGACATCTACTTTATTTTCTTTGTTTTTAGAGACATTTTTAGAGATCTAGAAGAGAACGAGGCAAAAATAATTTCCAGATAAAAGGAAACGAAAGTACCTTCCAATCGCCTATTATCACTTCCAACGCCTCTTGGGCGTCCAGATCTAGGATTTCTTTTCATATTTTAAATTTTAATATTTTTTGATTTTTCTAAAATCCTAATCTACGACTTATATTTTGCTTTGATTTCTGCTTTTTCTCCATCACTAATTTAAAAGTCAAGCAGAAACTTGAACCTAATAAAAATCTTTTATGATAAGATAGAAACTTGTTTTTAAGAGCATACATCATATAGAATGCATTGAAGATAATTTCTATTTCTTGTCAATTTATTTTTGAAGATTGTTGGAGGAAAAGGTACGTACTTTCCTACTTAATTTTTAACAATTTAGAACATATAGTTAATTAAAAAAATAACTTATTTAAGTATAATTGTTTGTTGCATATCATTTCAAGGTACCTAAGGATACAAACCCAATCAAGATAAGATAGGAATTTCATCACCCTTCCTTGACCCACAAACAACTAACTACATATTGCATTGATTTTGAGCTTAATTTAAAATTAATTAGACATCGGCACCTAAGATTTCGCCCTCAATTGGGAAAGAAAACTTAATAGAGAATCAAATTTGAAATTTTCTTACCTTTTTAGTATCTTGACAAGTAGTTTACAAGACTATTACGTCTTAAAAGGAAGATGATTCTCTAATTAGGTCCATTGCGAAAGCACAGAGAGCCTCCCACATTCCTCCAATTACTTGATCAATTAAGTTAGGGATTTTTGAATTTGATAATTTTAAAGGCTAACTTTAAAGTTAGAAGGTGTCTAGATTTCTAGGTCAACCTTAAAATTAGAATTTTTTTATGTACCTTGTGTGTTTAAATTAAGGTTAACATCCATTCTTCCTTCATCTATCTTTAGATTTAAGCATCTTCTCATCTATTTAGATTCTCGTTTAATTTAAGATTCGTAGTCCATCAAGTCAAGTTAGTTTACGCATGCCAGTTTGGGTTAAAGATCATACTAATCGTTTGGTTAGTTTAGAACCTAATCCATTTGAGTATTTTAAAATTGAGATTGAAGATACAAAGATGGATGAAATAATCAATCAACAATCCCTTCAAGATAAATGCTACACCGTTAGAACAACTCAACCTTCATGCATTTGAATGCCTGCACCTAATGAGAATAATTTTGAGCTTAAAGCCCATTACATTAGTATGTTGCCCAAATTTAATAGAAAAAGGGATGTCTATCTTTTTGTTAGAGAGTTTGAAGAAGTATGTGTAATGATCAAGTTACGATAATTATCTAATGATGCAATTAAATTGAGATTCATATCATTTGCACTTCAGGATGGGGTAAAAAAGTGGTTATATAGTCTTCAAATTGATTCAATAAGCACATGAAATGATTTTACGAAAGTTTTCTTGAAGAAATATTTTCCACATCATAAGACCCAACAACTTAGGAAAGAAATTAATGAATTCAAGCAAGTAAATTCTGAATCATTTGGAAATACCTAGAGAGGTTTTAAGATCTTTGAGCTCAATACCCACACCATAGAGTCGAAAAGTGGAGATTGTATTAAATTATTTATGAAAGGCTAAATTATTCTTCTAGGACATTGTTGGAGTCTATGTGTCAAGGGAATTTCATGGAAACAAGTGAACAAGAGACTTGAGCATTTTTAGAAAAGATGGTTGAAAAAACAGTTCAATGGAAAACCACTAATGATATTGCTACACCTTCTAAAGGCAAACATGTAGTAGAAACATCCGTTGCTGATTAAGCAAAAATAACTACCTTGGTATGTACAATTGAAACTCTTAAGTTTCAAAATAGTGCCCTTGTGAGTCAAGTTTCACAATACAACCTTATTTGTATTAGATGCCAAGCATCTAATCATCTTGTTGAAGAATATCCATTCATGAGTCTAACAGTTAACGAGTCTGAGCAAGTTAATGTGGCATTTCAAAAGTAAAATCATAATCCGTATGCCCCCACTTACAATCCTAGATGGAAGAACCATCTTAATTTTTCATGAATCCAAGGATCACATCAAATTAAGTCAAATTTGAATCAAACAGGTCTCAATCAGCTTAGACCTTATTACAATCAAGGTCTACAAGTCAATCCATCTTTTTAAACATCAAGCCTTGAAGATAAAAATATCAATTCTTTAGAAAAGAGTTTAGAGACATTTGTTAGAGCCATACACAGTTTCATGAGTACTACAGGTCAATCTCTCACAGCCAATACTCAAGCCATAGCTCATTTAGAGACGCAGATGGGTCAACTAGCAGCTACTATAAAAGAGAGAGAAAGGAAAATTTTCAAGCCAACCTGAGGTGAATCCTAAAGACCAAAATCCAAATCTATCCTAACAGATTCAACAGGTACCCACATATGCAAAATATCTAAAAAATCTGTATACCTAGAAGAAATCAACCTAAGTGTCAAAGAAGGTATTTCTAGCTGTTAATGTGAGTTCTATCTTGACCAGCCCAACGCCAACAAAGCAAAAGAACCTAGATTGTCCTACTATTTCTTGTGTTATTGTAAATTCTGTTATTGATAATGCACTCCTTGACCTAGGTGCAAGTATCAACCTAATCTCTTACACTGTCTACAAGTAATTAGGATCAAGAGAATTCAAACCTACTTTTGTTACAATATAGTTAGCAGATAGGTCCATCAAAAAGTCTATGAGGATAGTAGAAGATGTCCTTGTGAAGAATAAGAGACTCATATATCCTATAAATTTCGTTGTTCTAGAAACTCAACCTGTCTCTAACCTTAAAGGTCAAATACCTATCATTTTGAGTCGACCATTTCTAACAACATCCAATGTCCCGATTAATTGTTAGAATGGTATGTTGAAACTTACATTTAGAAACATGACAGTAGAGCTTAATGTCTTCAGAAGAAATAATCAATCCATGCACCCTCTTGAAAATCTCAATGTTTTGCATATGGGACTTGGACCTAAAACTAAGGCTAAATCGAAGTCTAAGAATTCTAATAAGTGTTAAAAGATTCAAGTAGAAAGCATACTAAGAAGGTCTATAAGCAAATAATCAATGTTGGAATTGAACATGTTTTTATCTCTCATGAGCCTCACTCGAACCATCTTTTTCATCTAATAATGAACCCATTGGTTCCACTATCTACATTCCACCTCATTATTCAGATCCTATCACTAAATTAATTCATACGTCATCATACATAGATATTAAACCATGGACTCAAAATGCATATAAGGAATATGGAACTTTTATAGCTTCATTTACAGAGGAGAATATTTCTGAATTAACTGAAGATGAACTGAAAATGGTTTTTAAAAAAGACAGAAGAAGTTTCGAAGGCTAGGCCACCACTTAAATCATGAAATTTAAGTTTTTTAAATCTTGTAAATATGTATATAGTTTTTTTCTTTTTCTTAGTAGTAGAAGAACTTCATCTCGGATCAAGTATCATTGTTCTAATCTTATGTTATTTCATTGATTATATCATTCATTGCATACATTGAGGACAATACATGGTTTAAGCATGGGGAGAGTCTTCTCTATGTTTTTTTCATTTTTTTTGTTAGAGTTTTCTACGTGTCTTCTCTCTTTTTTTCTTTTAAAAAAAAAGGATTTTCTTAGGTTATTTGACCTAAAAAAAATTTTATTTTCTTTTCTCTTTTCAAAAAAAATGAAAAATGGAAAAAAAAAAGGAACTATCTACATTGGTCTAATCAATTAGGAGTGAAAGAGTAATCTAAGATTGAAATTCAAAGGCAAGACTAAGTAATTGAGAACCTAATGATTCAAAAAGTAAAGATAAAATCTGAAAAATAGCATTATCTGAAATATTTATAACTTGTATGCACCTTATGATGCGTTGTTACTCTAGTCCTTAGTTATAAAGAAATAAAAGAAGGCCTGAAAACTTTAGCAATACAATTTAAAAAAAATTCCTCGAATAATTGAGTAACTAGGTATTGTACCTTAATAAGTATTGGTATTCATGTAAAAAGATGATTAAAGAAGAAAAGAAGAAGAATAACATCCAATAATCACTGAGTAACTGAGTATCGTGCCTCAATAAGCATTGATATTCACGTAAAAAGGTGATTACAAGATTAAACTTTAACTACTCGAGTGATTAAGTTTTTAAGGGGTGTCTTCACATCTAATAACCTAAAACTGTCTGATTTAGGATCTACTGACTTAAAGTTTGCTAAATGGGTAGCTAAGAATAAAGTTTACGAAAGTAAGACACCAGGAAATGAAATAAAATTACTAAGGTGGTAAGATTAGACTTGAAAACTCATGCTAATGTCTATTTCACAAACACAAGGTACATATGAGCAAATTTTTAAGAAGACGATGTAAAAAATAAGATAAAGTCTCTACGATGACAAAATGTAGGTTCTCAATAAATGTTAAACCAGAATTAAGACATTAATGCTACGTTTGGTAACGATTATAGATAAACTGATTATAATAAAAGGCTAGCCTTTTTTTAAAAACTATCTTCCATAGTTTTTCATATTTTGCGTTTTTAATGAGTTTTACATATGAGAAATAAGCTGACTTTTTAAAATAAACTAGCTTTTTTTATGTGTTTAGTTCAGTTTTTATCCATAAGTCATTATTTCCAATTAGCTGTGGAAAATAATTGTTACCAAACGCTACCTAAGAAATATTAAATCTTTTTAGTTGAGTAGGTTAATGTGGATACTGTAGATTTTTTCTTTTCTCCATTTTTCACTTTCTTTATTCTTTAGCCTCTTTTCTTCTGAGATTTTGTAGGTAGATCCATTGCAAATCTTTACAAAACACTACTCATTCACTAAGACAGTCTAAGAGTTTAAAGACTTGTTGCACGAGCTAAGTGCAATCACGATTTCTGTGAAAGTGCGTTAGGATTTTTTTTCTTTTTCTTTTTAGTTGAATCAGTTTTGCACGAAGACTAGCAATTATCAAACTTGAGAAACATAAAGAGATCATGCTAAGAATACAGATGCACAACATCAAGCTACCTAACAAGCAATAATAGCATGATAGCAAACTTGATTTTCCAACATACAAACATCAAAACCATCTTTTGCGTAAGTCTCAAATTCAAGCATTCCAAAACCTAAAAATCAAATGTTAGGTAGGTATTGCACAAAAAACAAGGGTTAGGGATATAAGTAGCCAACTTGGACCAAAGAATGAGTAAGTTTGATACTAAGAATTACTTCTTGATAGAAAAATGATGATAATTATTATTTACAAAGAAAGGTTCTAGATCTCATCATTTTAAAGAACGGTTGTATCTGTAAACACGCCTTCAAACATAAATTCATAAATAATTCAGTTTTTTTAGCAATTTAAAAAGAAAAAAAACCAAGATTATGATGCACAAATGGAGGGAAAGTCAAGCAACTATGCATTTTTTTTTTATAATTATCAGGAACCATAGAGCATCTTGCAGAAATATGGTTGAAACTGCCCCATAAAATTGTGTAAAAGAGGATGACTCACGATAAAGTGATACCAAATGACAGTGATATTAAGCAGGAAGAAGCTATTATTCATTAGATAAACTAGTACAACTTTTACTAAAAAATGGAGAACTTCCTGAGGTGATCTCTGATATGAATAGCATCCTTACCGATCTATCCCAAGCTTTCCATATTTTCCCTTAACGTATTCATTTATTCTTTTCTCGCCCATGTGAACAGGTCTTACAAACCTACACAAAGATGGTTCATCCATGAGAAAAATTTTAGGCATACATGACATATGAGAATACAAATTGGAACTGGAATATGCAAATAAAAACAAGATGGCATAAAAATTTTGAATGACACAATATAAATAATCTCAATGACATGCATCAACATCTATTTGATATCTCTAATATTAGAAGGACAATAGCTGGTGAGTGAATACGATTTTGTTAAGTTATTGATACACAATTTAGAGTACCAAAGTATTCATAGAATTTAATTAGATACAATGTTACTTAATCCCTAAGAGAACTAATTTATTTGCATCCACCACTTGAGTGCAAAACATATCCTATAAAATGAACAGCATCAAAGAGAAATCAATTATTGTTTTTTTTCTCATACTTTACTATCTTATTATCTGTAACAACTTACAAACATATCACCAACTTTGGTCACATGTGAAACATCTAAGCTGGAAACAGTGTGCACAAAACTAACTCAATGAGTAACAATAATGTAAACCATTACTCTTGTCTAATATAAAGATCTGATACTAAATGTGTTTCTTGGATGAAACAAAACATGCTTCACAGAGAAAATATTGGATGCTTAAATTGAATGAATTATCAATACTGTGCAGAAAGGTTAAGGAATGCACGACAGCACAAAGTCTTCTCAAAAAGCTTTTTCTTTCTTTCTAGCAATAAGAAAAGCAAATATTATAAAAATGAAGGTAATTAATCAAGTAAAATTCGTTCTGTCTACACTGGTTATCCTAAAAAGAGATTATACCTGTGAAACGAATCTACAAAGCTCATAGTATTGGCATCAATCATCACAACAGGAAATTCAAGAATCTCAACTTTCCCTTCCAGGTCAAGAATCAAAAGTCTATCCAAGTCATGAGAGCATGGTTTCTGAAATTTAGCATTGCTCACTTGAAGGTCCAAAGAGATATCATGATTAAACTTCTCAAGATGCTCAGGCTCATTCATCTGCACCAAAACAAACAAGGTCAAATCACAGATAATAAAACTTTAGGATCAACTAGAATCTGGGGACAAGTTCTGCTTAGCAGAACCAACTAAAACAGGTCGGAGAATGGAACCTGAAAATCAAGGTACGTGTACATGCTAGCAATATGGTCTAAAGAACTTTAATGGAATTTTCTCGTACCTATGCATTAAGCCATTGGAATTCAAAAACTAAAACATTGGTCTTACATCAAGTCCACTGTATCCAAGTTTCCAACACTAGCTTGCAAGAAAATAAAAGAAAGTGCCTTTGGCTGTTCAGACTTCAGACGTTATCTTAAAAGTTGTGTAGTAAGATACCAATTTCCACAAATCGACATTTCATTTACTAGCTAGAGACTTGTGGAATCATCTAAAACAAAGAAAGAATTTGAAACCTGACAAGTTTTAGAACAAACATGGAAACAGGAGGAGGAGCAGAGGCGTCCGGTTCATACCATGGTGCACTTTCCCTGGGAATGATAGAGGCACATCGGCTTCCACCTCTGGCGCATGACTGAAGAAGCAGTGGAATCCATCGTGGTGGTCGTTTCGGCTGGGATTGGAGATGGGGATAAGGCGGAGGAGGCACAGAGGGTTCGGGAAGGGACACGTTGGGATTGGGGGCGGGGAGAGCACGATAACGTGAAGAGTTCGATGGAATGGAAGGGGGAGGAGGTGGTGGCGACGGAGAAGGTGGACCAGAAGCGGGAGGTGGCGGACGAGAAGAGCTTGTTTGCCGCTACCATTTTCCGGATAGGCGCTGGAAAAGTCTAGAGCTTGGTTGGGTCCAAGGTGCAGCGGTGCAACTGACAAAGCTGGTGTGTTTTTTTTAAAACAAGTTTATTCCTAAGAAAATAGATTTAAGTGATTTCGAAATGCTTAGAATTGCAGTTGTGATGAGCTACAGTTAGGGGTGCAAACGGATTGGATACGGTACGGATATGGGTGTTATCATATCCGTATCTAGTTTTGAAATGCGGATACGGATACAAATACGGATATCATACGGATAGGAAATTTACATATCCATATCCTTAAAAAACGGATACGGATACGGAACGGATAAAAGGGGATCGGATAGGGATAAAATCGGATATAAAAATGGATATGGTAATATACACATTACATAATTAATTAAACAATTAACAATATTTTCATATAATTATATATTTTAAGTTATTTAGTATATATGAAATAAAAATAATATATA
>JAMKQA010063119.1:0-11042 GCA_024699735.1 Posidonia australis
AGGATATTCTCGCACTTCAGAGCATTCCCAGCTGATCCAAAGCAACAAGGAAGTCTTATCTTGAGCCATCAAGGAGGGAACATCTTAGGTAGGGTAAAATCCTTACCCATCTCTTTACTTAAGCTCCACATAATGCACTGAATAAAGCATGCAATGAACTGGATGTATGATCTGATAGTGATAATTTTTGTGTTGTTTTTAGGATAAGTTGATTACTCTTACATGTATATTTATATGGTTTCTGTGTTATGTTAAATTCTACATCATGTAGTCTCTGTTTTATATACTGAATCATGACTCCATGCAAATACTAGCTGTGAATTGAGCTGTAAACATACTGTTTGCATGTTTATTATCTTTAGATGATTGTTAATTTAATTAAATCATTGCATACTCCTTAGAACCTATTAAGCAGTAGTTACAACCCCTTAACTCATGCACATGCTTGATTTAAAGAGAAATAATAAGAAGACCTTTTATGCTTGCTTTTCATCATATTTCAGTTCTCTGGTATCTAAATAATTGATCTGGATAAGATTAATTTCAACATATCTCTAGTATCTAGCCCAGGTTCTGAAATCAGACTGCTGTCTGATTCAGAATTTCTAGGGAGTACCATCCTGACGCACCAACCTGGTCAGAGAGCAAATGACCAACTTTGCATCATAATCTGCATGTTGTTCTGGATTTTTTGGACTCTGATGTCTCTAGTGTTTATTTTCCGATATGTCATGTCTTTATATGCTTGATTTCAGCCTGTGATAGCACTATTTATAGGACTTTTGTATCTTGCATGTTCAGCCTACTATTGTAATCTGGTGAGCTGATTGCCTCATAAACTCCTGTTTAGGAGATTCTTATGCAACAGTCCATGATCCATATTGGATGGCATAGCTGAAACCTAATGTTTTATTTAGTATAAGGGTGGTGTGGTCATGTGTGAGGCATGTAACCCTTGAGCACAAGACCCATATTGTGTTTTCATGCTAGGTTTTGTTAGATACTCATGATGCATTTTCTGATGAGTTTGTGAGTTTACAGGATTTTATATTGCATGGCATTAGGCTGGTTTACTGTCTGATCTGTGACTTACTCTGGCACACTTTAGTGGCACACATCAGTAGAGCACATAGGTGGCGCACCAGTCGGGTGCACCAAACAGGCGCACTTACCTGTTTTCTGTTGCACGCAGTAGCTTTTGGCATGGTGTTTAGCACGTTTCCTGCTTTGATTTGCCTTTTGTTTTGTCTGGGTGTCTTCTTGGACATATCAGGATGACTCCACTCTATTTTCAGCCATTTTTATGCATGATAGTTCATGTTTTGCATATAGTAAAGTGAGGATGAAAGTCACTCGATGTTGTTAGATCTTTGATCATATCTGTGCAACATCCATGCAGCGGTGCTTGACTCACCGCACGGGTGACCTTTCTGAGCATTAGGACACACCTTACAATCCATGCACCCATGTTTAGCATAGGGCACCACTCATATATAGTATTGCATTGCATATC
This sequence comes from Posidonia australis, assembly GCA_024699735.1. NCBI lineage: Eukaryota > Viridiplantae > Streptophyta > Magnoliopsida > Alismatales > Posidoniaceae > Posidonia > Posidonia australis. Next base: position 1,514 of record JAMKQA010063119.1, read on the forward strand.
GCCCTCGGGCGTACAGAAAAGGCTGAAAAGTCGACATTCCATACAAATAAATAAGAAACCCATTAAAAGACCGATTTTCGAGCGCACGAGGGTGCCTAATACCTTCCTTGTGCTTAACAGGGATCCTTGCCCATTTCTGGTTCATGTAGACCTTTTCCATTGATTTTATCGCATGATTTGAATGTTTTTAAGCGGTTTTCCTCGTCTTCCGTTTTAAAATAAACTAGGTGGCGACTCTTGCATTTTTACTATTATTTTTATTATTTTGCCATGACTTTGCCGACCCTCACGCATTTGGCCTTTTGCGCCAAGCACGAGGCTATCGCCGGCTTGGTTACAATAAGATTGAATTCAACATAACAAATGCATATCATAAAATTCTAAACTATATAAAATGTTACTCTATATGTTGGTCCTCCAAAACATATATTTCACCTCTTATTTCCTGCCTTTTGTCTTGCTTTATATCTGAATGTATTAAAGTTGCCAACCTTGACAACTGAGAATCTAAACAATCTCGATTAAGTGGAGCTGAAGAAGACTTGGTTGAACATTCAAAATGTGACGTAAAAGTTGCAGAAGAACCTATAGTACACTTTTCTGAGTAATATGGATCCAGACTACCTAGGTCTTACTTTCTTGACGAACAACTCATATTTCTTTCCTTTGAAACTTACTTCCAAAGTTTCTTATCAAAGGATGGATGTTCATTAACATTGTCGTCCCCATATTTGTCTTGGTATAGGACTTACTGATTATAGGTTTGTATGCCATATTGTTATTTTGTAGAAGTCAAGTTGATCTTGGTTACAATTATTTACTAATATAATTTGTGACAGTAGAGGCCTTCTAGTGTGTGTGTGTGTGTGTTAATCACTCATACCTTTTTAAGAAGACAAGAAACATGATTTCTTAAGGCATTTAAGAGTATGAACCTTGGAACTAAAGTTGGATAGAAGTAAAAGACTAAAAAATATATTCCACAATTCTTCAAGGAAAAGAAGAAGGAAAAAAAGTGAAGAATTTTCAATTGAATTGGAGACCAATCTAACAAACAAGTCCTATACATAGACTACCCTTATATATACCAAAAACAGAAAACAAGCAAAAGATATGCATGCTCAAGTGATATGTCTGTACCTTTTCTCTTTCCAGAAGTCACTTGTAGCAGTGTGGCCTCTAAGGGTGTACATATTTTATAATCTCATTAAAATGTAGTCAACGTGTATATATGCTATTGATCCACGTTTGTAATAAATTATATTAAGAGAAAACCATTTATTTGTTCAATGTAAATACATGTTTATGGTTTCAGACTGAAACTAGTAGTGCAACACTTTGATTAATTTAGATACAAAGAAAAGATCCCAAATGTCTGGTTCATAATATCAATACCAAGGTTATGAATTACGAGCACAAATATGTCATATGAACTGAACATTAATTAAAATGCAGTATATCAATACCAAGGTTTGTTTATGGTTTCATTCTTATATTGATAGAAATAGGATCTGTCATATGGTTCTACACATTGACAACCATATTGCCTTGAGAATCATATAGAGTCACTGACCTTCAAGGAATTAAGGCGCAGTTGAGGAGGTGGTGTAGTGGAGGAGAAGGCGTTGTAGAGGAGGTGAAGGAGACACCGTGGAGGAGGAGGAGGAGGAGGCACTACAGAGGTGGAGGAGGAGATGCGGGTGAGGAGGCATAGGAGGCACTATGAAGGTGGAGGAGGCATTATGGAGGTGGAGGAGGAGATGCGGAGGAGGAGGCGCACATCGGTGAGGAGGCACTACAAAGGAGTAGGAGGCGCTGTAGAGTTTGAGGAGGAGATGCAGGTAAGAGTAAGGAAGGAAAGAAAGGGGGAAAAAGGCCCAAGGTTGGAATTCCATGCTTAATCCTCACTAGAATATTGTAGGGACGTTTCCTCGCTGTTTCTTTATTGTGTCCTTGCTATTTGTTCTTGTTAAAATTTTATAAGGATTTTTCTTCATGATGTCTTCATGATGCATCCTCGCAAAATGTAGAATTTCAATAGTGCTCTTGCCAAAACTTAAGGCTCACAATTCTTACTTCCATAGTATTGTTGTCGCTTGCCATTATTCTTGATTGCTATCTTCAACGTGATCACATCTTGATTGCGATTCCGACAATGGAACCAAATGTCACACCTTTTTTCTTCCAACATTAGAAAATCAAGTGTGTGGTTCTAATTGGTTGGCTTGAGTGCATAACTTCAGTTCAGCCTCTCTCTTGCAATTCACTCATTCAAGAACCCGTCTAGCACAAGTACACGCCCCCAATCATTTACGCATTAGCGTACACACACAATTACAGTGGAAGACTTAAGGATATAGGGAATGTCCCCTTTCTATATTATTTATAGAATACCTTATGCACAAAGTTGGGAAGGAAGACACAACACACTCACTCATTGTTGTTCTACTCTTCTTCCTTTACATGCGTATATACACATGAGTACACACCCATGCAATTATGCCTATAATTGTTTACAATTAATTCAGCCCATTACATGCACATTAAAGCCCTTATTAACGTGCCTTGACCATAATATTTGATCTTGACCTACACACACTTAAGTGCATTGAAGCTTCACTTGTACATACTTAAATGCCTTTAAGCTCCATTCTTCATGTGCATTGAAACACCTTCAAGTTCCATCACTCGCGTACTAAAGCACATTAATTTCGGCGCATTAAAGCCTCATCAATCATGTGCATTGAAACTTCATCACTTGCGCTTGAATGTAACATCCATCATTGACTTGTGCACATTTATGTGCCTCGAAGTCAATTGACGCTTATGTGCCTTGAAGTCTTTTCACTCACATACATTAATGTACCATTAGTGCAAAGTCATATGTAATGCTTGGTTAACCCATGCATGACCCGTGGGTGATAGCTTGCACACACCTCGTACAATCAATGTCAGCATGTGACCTACCTAGTCAAGCATTTGTGTTACTTAACTGCTTGCGCATGTTCTGTGCATAGTCACTTAGACTTTAATCACTCCTTGCACGTTGGTCTGTATCATGGTATTCCTTTTATGCCTGCATTTGAGGCTAAATTCATGTGTGCACCTCCTTGTGCGAACCTTGCTCTAGGCTCGAGGTGAGAGGTGTGACACTTTGTGTTTGCCACACATTCTTCTATTTTGCTATCTATGTAATTCCAACATTATCATCAAGTTGATGTCCATTGCTGGGCCTTGGAGGCTTTGACTACAAGCTTCACATTATCTTCAACATGCAAGAAGTCCAGTCCAGTGCAATATATACTGAATTGTTTGAAGAGATTTGCCATATCATTCTTCTATTTTGCTATCTATGCATGATCATCAACTTGATGCCCATTGTTGGGACTAGGTCTACAAGCTTCACATTATCTTCAACAAGAAGTCCAGTCCAGTCCAGTCCAATCTATACAGATGGCTTAATTCACATGGCATCTTGATTGGAACTAGTTAGGTCACTAAAAAGCCAGAGTATGAACACGCTCCTCACCGCAACATGATTTTTCAGTGCCCTTCCTGCAGTTCTTTAATCTCTTGGGACCTGCTATGTTGCATTTATTTTCTTGGCTTTAAAGTAGTGAACGATTAGTTTGTCAAATCAGTCAGATCTACTTTGGTTTTCCCTCAAGAGGAACGAAGTACAGTGATTATATTCAGTCGTTTGTTTTACTTGGCAACTGATTGACAGACCAAACTATAAAAGAAAAGAATATTCACCTTCAAAACCCCATTGATGTTAGCCATTACATTACCAAATTGATGTTCATGAGTGTATGATTCGTAGTACTTAACATCCCTTTAGGTTGATAATCCTCATACACGAAGGCACGGAATGCGCAACCACACGATAGAACACGAATGATAGGATAAGTACCTAAAAAATATCTATAAATATATCACCAAGGACTGTCGTACTGTATCAACAACCACACTTGAATCAATTGATACTAAGTGCATAATTTATTATATTTAACAATTGAAACAGTAGCAACGAATCATGACAAGAGCACATCAAGTTAGAGAAATCTTGAAAAATTCTAGTCAAAGTTTATAGCTGCTATCACAGTTTCCCATTCTACTGCAAGATCTCTCCATCAAGAGACGAAGGATCCAAGGGGGAGGATGCATACATAAATATATATATATATATAGAGAGAGGAGGACAACAAAATGTAAAACAGGATTGAGTGCAATAATTTATCTGCACAATGGTTTGTGAGGGTGGTGAGGCTTGGCCATCTCAGTCTCTTCTGAAGAACAGTAGAAGAAGCCTCCCTTCTTCTTCTTCTCCTCCACAGCCCTGAGTATGTCCTCAAAAACTGAAACCTCACATGGAATCCTCAGCACACCTTCCTGCTGGAACCCAAACTCCTCTTCTGCTTCTCTCAGTAGACACACGAAGGCTCTGTGGCTCAGGTACTGCGTTGGGATCACAAATCTCCTCAGCTCCTCACCCACGCAAACCGCTAGGAATCCCTTCGGCACGCTAGAGAGCTGTACGGCGTTGGAGGAGTCAGTGAAGGACAATGTCCTTTTCAAGAACCCCACGCTACCATTCTTCCAGCTGCCATTGCTGTTGTTCTTGTTGGATGCAACAGCTAGCTTCTTCCACTTCTTCAGCATCTGCCGCAGTCTCACTATCTCGGTGATCTTGTTGCTGGGCTTGCTGCTGCTTTGACGATCCATGCTGATGTGCTTTTGGTGGCTTGGAGGAGATGCAGCAGGGAAAAGAAGAGGTTCGGTTCCTTTCTCCTCACTTGATGGTGATGTTGCGGTGTGTGGTGCTTCCCATTTTAAAGACTCTTAAGTGGCTTGAGTTTTGAATTAGAAATTTGTTAGTTGCTGCATTTGTTTTTTTAAACGATGTTGTGATAATTTTGAATTAGAAACTTGTTAGTTGCTGCCACAGCTGCACTTTTGTAGGAATCGTAGGCTTACTTTATTGTCTTATTCTCAACCAGTATTAGTGGGTTAATTAATGTATTGTAGAGCTCTTCCCTGCACTAGTAGAGTTGGGAGTAGCTTCTCGCTTGAGGTAATTAGTGTATAGGTCTTTCCACAGAATCATTAATGAAGTTTGCTTGAATCATTTAATCACAGCCACAGGACAATGTTACTGTCAGCAAGGATTACTGAAATCAGTTGGATGAGGTGCCACTATATATACAATGGAAAGGACTAACAGAAGAGCAAAATTAGCTTGTCTTGTTGGTTGGTATCACTTTCTTGCAATTTTGTCTAATTGTTGATCAAACAATTTGTTTCTTTCGGTGTACCAATCGCTTCCTTATTTAATCTGATTGGTGTGCGGATCTCTCCGGACAACGTGAAAGCTGGAAGAGGTGTTAGAACATGCATGTGGACTACAAAAAATTAGATACCGTTTGATACGGTTGGCAAAAAAAAAAAAAAAAACACTCAACTAATCTTGTTTTTTTCCCCCCCCCCTTGTGGTAGTTAAGTCCAATTATCTGTCGATCCAATCATATGGTAGTTGAGAGCTTCCCGTTGCCTCCTACTGACTAATTATTCCATGGTAATAGGTAGTCTAAACATCAACTTCAATAGTTTCAAATTCTTTCTGAATTGACAAAAGCACTACCAAAATTTGAAGATGCTCGAATTAAGGTGCAATAACCTGATCTGATCCGCCAATTGAAAGAAACTAGAGACTTCATATATTACAGGATCACGTCCCCATGACCGTGCTCCAATCAAGTCCACGTTTTGTCTGGGTCGATGGTTAAAACTTTCTAGAGTCCTGTCGACTGTCGTGTAATTTCACTCCGATAAGTTCTAAATGAAATGTATAGCTCTCACAACTTAAATTTGTTTGTATGCGTAATTAAATATGTTGTTTAGCAGTAAAAGCCATGTGAAATGCACCTTTCGCGGATGCGATATGCGAGATGGTGGCTGTTAATTTCCTTTCTTTTATTTTAGTCGATAAGAAAATGACGACTGAACTCTAATCCTCCAACATAAGTCATCTGGTACATTAAGAGGACAGTCTTCTTAATTGTCGATTTTGATCTGCAATTAGTCTACTATCATTTGTTTATTGAGTCGAATACACATCACTCACCTGCCATTTGCAGATTAAAATTTCAGAATAGTCCATAACCTCTCAATAATGAGTGGATACTTTTTACTAAATTTTTATTTATATTTTGCTTTTTAGTTGGTTTCTTTGGTGTGTTTATTGTTTATTGTTTAATGCAGTTTTTGTTTCTTGTGTTGTTACTGTTTATAATTCTTCCTTGAGAACAATTTTGAAATTAAGAATTCAAATTAATAGAGCCTAGTAATAAATATTGTACTTTTATAAAAGTTCCAAATAAATATAATATATCATCATTACTATTTAATAATAAAAAAATTACAATTATCCTCGACGAGACTTCATGTTTTGGAAGCCTTGCATTATTGTCATATCACTAACACTATCAAATACATAATTTTTAATGTAAGTAATTAAAGTATCATTTATCCAATGATCATCTATTTGATTTCGTAATTTTATTTTGACAATATTCATTATAGCAAAACACCTTTTTACCGTCGTCGTAGCAATTGATAATGCTAATACCAACTTAAGAAGTAAATAAACAAAAGGCTACAAGATATCTTTTTTATTGGAAACCATCTTCTCGGTTAAAGCACCAATTATTTTTAAATTAAGAAATTCATCATCATGATGCATGTCATAAATGTATAAGTCAAGTTCATCACAATGTATAAAAGATCGTTTGAAGAAAAGTTCATAAGATAAAATTCTACTAGACAAATTAACTTATCTTTATCAAATACTTTGAATGAGTCACTTGGATCTAAAAATGTCATACAAAATAGCAACTCTGTATGTACTTCTGAGAAACGATTGTTGAGCTCTTAAAGTTGGACGGCTATGTCATAACAAAACAACTCAACGTGGTATTGAGGAAGGTTTGTTATTTGTTCTTCTCCTCTACATGAACGTCCTTCACATATATTTATATTTCATGTTAGGAATATCAATTTTATGTTTTGTACAAAATAAAGAAACTTTAGCTAATAAATCATCCCAACTATCATCTCTTACATTTTGTAATCGTGCTTTAGATGTTGACACTAAGTGCATAGTATTCACAATATTCTCATCTTTTTTCTACAAAGATTGTGATAAAAATATGTGTAATTACTAAAATCTTTCTTATCAAATGCATGTTAAGAACAAAATCTAAACATTTCAAACTTGGCAAAATAGTATTATCTTCAATCTTCCTTCATATCATCTATCTTAATAATCTCAAGAACATTTACCATTAAAGAGAACATAGCTATTAAGTTCATGAAAGAAGTATAATATTAACTCCATCAAGTATCATCAGCACGTCACATTGAAGTCTTTTGATTCAAACCTCATCTCCTTTGGGAAGTTTACTGTAGTGCTTTATCAACCTTAATAAGGTATTGCTCTCAAAACATGTCACATCGTTTAGATGAAGATCTAATAATATTTACCACACTAGTTACTAAAAAAAAAGAGAATATCTATATGAGGTTCTTTTCTTGTCAAAGTAACTAATGTTAGTTAGAGTTAATGGGCAAAACAAAGGATATAACGTGCAAACTTGTTTTCATTCAATATTAAAGCTTGTAATCCTTGAAGTTCACTAACCATATTGTTAGCTCCATCGTAACCTTCACCTCGTAGACTTGACAAAATAAGTCCATGTTTTGAAAATGACTTCTCCATTGCAACTTTTAATGTTATAGCTTTTGTGTTAATAACATGAATATTTCCTAAGAATCTTTCAACTACTTCATCCTTCTTGTTCACAAAACGAAATACAATTGTCATTTGTTCTTTATTAGAAATATCACGTGCTTCATTAACCAAAAATTGTCATTCTATTAGGGTAAGAACGAAAGAGAAAAACGAACCATGTCTGGGTATTTTAGATCTGAAATAGCAAGGACGATTAGTGATGACATATCCTCGCTATGTCCTCTCTAAAACAAAGCATAGACATTGCGAGAATAACTCGTTGCTAAATACTTGCTATATTATTGTGATGTCATTTCCTCGCTAAAGCCTCGCTATATATCCTCGTTATATTTTTACGAGGATGTTTTCTTGCTAAGTCTTCGCTATAAGTCCTCACAAAATGCAGATTTACTAGTAATGTTATATGGGAAACTAATCCCACTTATCAAATTGTTTTCCTTTCCTAAGCATAACATTCTATTAAGGTTGTAGGTGACTAATTTAAATAAGAGAGGTGATAAAGGGTCCTCTTCTCTTAAGCTATTAGAAGCAGAAAGTCTCAGTTGACATTATCAAAGGCTTTTTTAAAATTCAATTTAATCACTATCCCTTGCAAGTGAGAGGAGTGAAGAAGATGAAGGATTTCTTGAGCAATAATGAAGCAATTACTAATATTGTGGCCTTGGAGAAAGATACATTGTGTGTAATACCCCAGTGCTACACAACAGTACAAGAACTACCCAAGTACAGCCAAAAGAATTTAAATAGCAGAATAAAATAAATAAAGCTAAACACCCAGACCTGTGTGCGGCAAACATGGCTCGAAAAGATGCACCAGACTAGACTGCTCCTACACCTGAGCACCTGAAACAAGGGGACAAGGAAAAACACGCGTGAGTAACAGGAATGTCACCCAGTACGCGCCCCAAAAACAACATTAAATCCAATGAAAACCATTGTCAGACAACTACTATTGCCAAAACCACATGTCCAACTAGAAAACATGGAAAACAATGGCATTTCAAACTTTATTTTCTTTTCTTTCAAAACCTCATGCTCGTTCATAAACCTTTATTCTCAACACTGGAGAAACAAATCATTTCATCTAGTTTCCTAGCCCCAAAACAACATTTTAAAACCATTAGCACAAATTGTCACAATCCGGGCTAGGAACTAGTACACACACACAAATCCACATTTTTCCATTCCAAAACTGGTCGCATCACCCTAGCCACAGGCGATCGACCTGGCATCAAGCAGCTGGTGAGGATTCCATGTCACCACACCCACACTGCAGTGTCGTGGTGAACCACCCCGTACTGGAGTTCAATCGCCCCGACCGCAGCCTCAAAATGTACCCTCACGGGTACAAGCACGGAGTGCATCCTAGGGACGCCCTGGTGCCCCAACACTTGGGGACTCTAACCCCAGACCCGTCCAACACCGGCACTGAGGGTAATCTGGGTCTCTCATACCCCGAGTCCTACAGTACCACCACAGTCTCGAGGCTCCTACCCCGGACGGCAAACTCGGCAACCACATTTACCAAGGACACGTCCCCGACATCTCTAGAAGTCCCACTACCTCGTCGGCGAGTCCTAGTTTCATTGTGGTTCCTACTATATCCTTTAATCTCTTTAAAATCATAAGCAATTTGTCTTTTCAAAACATTTATCAAAACCATTTTCCATTCATAAAGCTCTTTGCAAATCACATGCAACGTGCATCAAATCATTACCT
>JAMKQA010063120.1:0-11134 GCA_024699735.1 Posidonia australis
ATGTAACCTCTTTTGGTCATTCGTGTAACCCTATTTTAGACTCCAATTGAATAGAGAGAACTCCTCCCTCTTCTCTCCAGATCTAGGGTTTCATGTGAGGTTCATCTGTGGGGGAGGTTTGGATGCTTGGGATGTGAGCATCATTCGTATTTTGATTTCTCCTTCACCACTCGACACAACATAAGAAGTAGGTGAGGACACCATTTCTCCTACCTTCCTACACTATCGCGGTGAAGTACCCTACGCGGGAGGACACGGCCCCTGCCAACAAGCCTCAATTTCATTTTATATGCTCGAGGATAAGTCTTTTTCTAACGTCCCATCGATGATCCTAACACCTAGGTTCATATAACCAGGCTCAACCTACACCGTCTCAAACTTAGTAACCACGGTAACATCTGACAATTGGATCCATACCAATTTGTCGACACCAACCCCTCGTGGTTCCACACTGGCAATTACAGTCGTATATGACAATTGGTTTCATTGGAGTCCTATACTCCTATCACATTGTCTACACTAACCCCTCGTGGTTCTACACTGGTGACCACAGTCGTATCTGACAATTGATTTTCATTAAAGTCTCATACTCCTATCACATTGTCGACACCAACCCCTCGTGGTTCCAGAACACATTATCATTTTCTTTTTAAAACTCTTAGGTTTTTCTTTTAAAATCATTACACATTCTCTCTTCTTTGCAGGGGATCATTCCCATGCAAACACGCCCCTTTATTTGGGTCTTAGGCTCGAAATCATATAAAACCATGCATTCATATTCATCATTGGGCCTCATGTCCAAAAATCACATTAAACCAAATATTTATCAATTTCTGTTCACCTTTCGGGTCTCAAGCTCCAAAACCATATTCGATTTCATTATTGAATTCTATACTTCATGTCATCCACATGGGAAAAACCTCATTACTACATGTTCATTATCCATTTAGAACCATCTATTTCCATTTTTCATAATCATTTACTCATATAGGCTAGGGGACTGGTTCAGCAGACCAAACCAGATCAGCATACGAACTAGGCATTGGACACCCAGAACGTCAGGTTTGGTCGTCCAAAAATCCCTATTTAGGTCAACTGAAATACCTTTGGTAGATCGAAATCCCTTGAAATGGAAGATCGAACATTTTTTATCTACCGAATTAGGGTCTCTGGTTGAAATCTCACAGAAAAACAGTATGCCGAATCAAATCGGCATATCGAAATTCCCCGATTTCAGTAAACCTCCCTTACTTTCAAATCGTGTGTTCGTCGGAATTGGGACCTCCAATGGATCAACTAAATACACATCAAAAGGTACACATTAAACATGAGGTGTAAACTTTTAATCCTACTTCAAAACCCCTCAAATCATTCATAAATCCATTTACCATGCATCAAAATATAAATTCTCAAAGACAACATGCTTAGAGATTAATGTTAAAACACATATGGCATTCTCATGCATAAACCCAATGAAAACTCCATCAAATCTCAAGATCTCAATATATCCATGTAATACATTCAATTTCCTACCCATTTCATATTTTCCCTCATTTTTTACATGCATTTAGGTTTTTTTTAATTCCCTGCCCAAAAGAGAAGAACCGGAGGGGAAGGTGAGACACGCGTACCTAGCCGAGCTTCGACGGTCCCCACGAGCTTCCTGGACACACACCTCTGACCTTACTCCCTCTCCGAGGCAACACTAGTTCTCCTCCTTCCTCAGCTCGACTCGCCTCCCCTTCACTTACCTCCTCCCTTTGGCTCCCTTCCCTCTTTATCTCCTCCTCCACTTCGCATCACGTCGATCGCCAACCTTATCACCCTTACGACGAAAGGGACGAGACAACATGGGTTTTCTATGGTGGCACGGGTGAGGACAGAAGAAAGAGAATATAGGGAAGAAGGAAGAGTCTCACGCGTGAGGGGTGGGGAGAGAGAAAAGAAACGAAAAGGAAAAGAGATAGGAGAAGGACGAGCACGTAGACCAAGGTAACTATGCATCCTTTGATCAGATTCCACATTAGTCACATAACCACAAATAGGTACACAGAAAGCCAACAAATCTCCACACACACTAGAAACATCAGATTATCTATGTATTAACCATTTATATAATATTACAATTAATTACATGGTTTACAATTAAAAATAGATAATCAGATCCAAGTGTCATAGACTTAGTACTACTTATTCATTTTTGTGGACATATTATTTTTTATTCTATGAGGAATGTTTGTAAACCTTTATATTTTGGACATGTTCTCACTTGACAGTGGACTCATAACTAAATGAATTTTTAGATATTAATATAAATTATGATTTACCAGTTTCCAAAAAAAAAAACGTTCCTAGCATGCTTGACCTTGTCGAAATTGTCCTATCCAAACATCCTCCCTATCTCGTATTTACCAAGAATCATTCCCTTCCACTTCCTAATCTCTTCTCCACTGTCTCTCATCGTTCAAATCAAATGGCAAAAGAGCACAAAGGTGCCCACCCAACCAACAACGACAATGACAATAAACAAAAGCACTTTTGTAATTATTATTTTCACTAGAAGAATGGATTTGAAGAACCACCACACTACCTCATTATTTCTCTATGTCATGTTCTCATGCTCATTTATGTTCATCTTCCTTTATTGGTAGTTTAATTGGATCAGGTGGACATGGACATGAGGATGGCCATAAACAAATAAAGGTATAAAGACAACATATTTGTTTAGAGAGGAATGTTTGTTGATAAGTTTTATACAAAATCTATAAGAATTGTAAGGTCATTTGAGATGACATTTACGTCACTTATTAATACCATTGGGATTCATACTAATTTGGGTGTATATGTGAGAACTTTTTGGTTTATTGTATGTATAGCGTTAATTTTCACTATAAGTAATGTACGGAAGACAATATGAGCTTTGATGATAATATTGAGATTAAAAAATCCTAAATTCAACGTCAAGAACAATGCCATCATGCAACTTCTCTAGAAGGATTACATAAAAAATGGGCACCAAATTCAAAAAAAACAAGTACTGTAGCAATTACAACCATTATGAAATATCTGGACCCTAATTTTGACCATCGACAAGACAAAATTCACATATATGGCTTGAAGCACCTGAGTTTATAATTTAGGAACTGTTTTTGAAATTAGGAATGAACTAGTACCTCAAGTGGAGACTTGGAAGGTAGTAGCAGTGGATTGAGATGCTTGGTCCTGTAAAAGACGCTCATATTCCTCCTGAGAGATAGTGACTGACTTGGTGGTTGTGGAGGTAGTAAAGGAGTCAACTGTCGTAACATTCCATGCCTATTCAGATTTTCCAAATTTCTCCCAACACTTTTCAATGACATGGTTGGTACAACCACAATGTTCACATTTCCTATTTCCCTGATTTCTATTATCTCCCCTTGGGTCGACCCTGACTACACCTACATGTTGGATCAAATGACTTTTCTAGAGGGAGGTGAATAGAGAATTGTAGTTAATTTTATCACTTTTTGTTTTTTCATAAGGAGGAGGAGGTAGAGAGACAATGAATATGCACACAAAGATTTATAATGGTTCGACCAACTCCAACCTAGTCCACTCCTTAATGTCCTTTTTGAGATTTTCCCTTTTTATAATAGAAACTTTACACTTACTTATAAGAAAAAGACCTTCTTCTACCCCACTCTCCATGGAATCTCCTCACTCTAGAGAAGAAACTAGTTGTATTCCTTTACAAGGCTACTTTACAACTCTTTCTACGATCTCCCAATCAATAGCCAATGTAATGAATAAAATGTATGAAGATCAAGGGCTTGTAAGACTAGTGTATGATGTGAATTTTGTTTAAGAGAGAAAGTATGAGAGTGATGTTTGCAATGTCTGAATTGGTGATCCTTTCTGGGGTTATTGGGGCTCAATTTATAGACATTAAGTTCAACTCAAGTTGTGTCTAACGTTGACAAAATCTTTTATCAACTTACAACTGATTTAGTACACCGAAATTGTTCGGACAACCGAAATCAACAACGATCAGACCAAATTGGCATACCTAAATAATCGATAGCCCGAAATCCAGTTGTGGCCAAAGGATTGAGTTCCAGTTAACCATTACCCCCAAAAAAATAATATTTTCCATATTTAGGTATACCGAATGGATCGATAGTCCGAAAATGGTCTTGAATCTTTTTCTCTAGAATTTTTCTAAAGATTATTCCTAATGAGCTTCCTATCTAGGATGATGGTATACGATGGGAGATCTTTACATATATTATATAATACATCCAAAAAATAAATACAAATACAATGATTTTTACCGTTCATCTTTCCTTTGTTTCTTCCAATCTTCTCAATGCTTTGGTCTTCTTTTTCTCCATCTTTGAAATTGACCGTCTTCCTTACTTCTATGTCTCTTTTTATATCTTTTGGTTTTGAAAATATTCATTCTTTTTGCTAATCACAATTCTCAAACATAGGAATTAAAGCATAACAACAATTTTTGTTATCATCAAAATTTATAGATAATATTTTCCAATACTACAATCATGACCTTTGATAGAGCTCACCATGGAAGACTGATCCTCAATAATGGCAAGCGTACCAATAGATATCCACAAGACACAAGAAAACATGTTCTCCAAGTAAGGTACAAAATCTACCAAAAGAATCCGATCAGGTATTTGGGAGGAAATCTCTAGATTGAGGGTCAAGAGGAAGACAACTACAGTAAGTTTCTCATGGTACTCCCTCATTTTGGAGATGTTAACCACCAACAATTGGTATATCTCTCGTTCATCCATAAGGACTCGTAGGGAGGAGTAGAGGTCATAAACAGATACATTCTCTTATCAAAGGGTGAAAAGTTGTTTATATATCTCACAAACTTGTAAGATGTTCTTCTCATTATCGTATGTGCTTTTCAATGTATCTGATATCTTCTTGACTGACTTCAACATTATCACTACTCTTAAAATGTTTTCCTCTATACTATTAACTAACCATGAGATTACGCCACGATCATATGCAAACCAACCATAAAAACATCTTCCCATTCAAGGGACCTTAGGTGATGTGTCAGATCTTGCAATAAATACCAAGAAACATCTCAAAAGTTTAAAACCAAAGTAAATAATTTTTTCCATTTAATTTGATAGAGATACCATTCAGGCTCTTCAACCAAGAGTAACAAGAGGATGAGAAGGCCTTAGTGAGGCTTGAATGGGCACAAAATACGATGTTGTAGGTCTAAAATTGCATAAAAAGCAAGTGGTATTCTTCACAGCGAACACAGTGAAAATCCAGAGACCTTCACAGGCAACAAGCAAGTAGAAAATAGGCAGGAAATGGCCAAACAAGGTTCATACACCCATCACAGCTCACTAATGATAGGCTAGCAAGCCACAAGTAGGGTTGTTGGCCCCTACCAAAGGAAAAAAAGAATGAATGAACAGATTAAGAAGAGACCGATCTGACTTGAGGAGAAGGACAACCTAGAAAAACATGTTAGAAATGTTGACCAATGATGGAAACAATGGCGACGGTGATGATGGGTGAAGGCTAGGATTTGATGAGATCTTCTAACCTATATTCTTGAAACCATGTTAGAGTAAAAAGGTGGCAAAAAGTTGTTATTGATTAGTGCTAATCCTCTACTTACAGAGGTTACATGTACACATGGATATATGGATGCCTAGGTGGATCCATTTACTTTCTTAACAATATATCAATTACTCTCACTGACGGAAATGTAACCTCCACAATGTTTCCTGCTTGATTGACACCACTGACTGATGTTCCAACTTCCAATAGAATGTTCACCTAAAATATCACACAAGCAAGACAAGAATTAGGGCAAATACAATGAAAGACAAACAAATTTGTTCGTGTGTATTTGAATAAATGAATAATCATAGTAAATGGAAACAAATAAAATCCCATAATATACAAAGTATTCCATAAATGAAGTATTGCAAAGTACAAGTATGAAGTTAGCAAAATGAATAAAGCTGAGATTCTGAACCACAATGATCTAAAGGATATTATACTATTATGAAAACAGGTTGATAGAGAATCAAGTTTCCAACCATCTACACCTTAATTTTATATAATTTGTAATCACTTGGATCCAAAGGTCACTAAAAAAACCTTGAGATTTGAATCCATCTAATTACCATTTCAAATAGCCCATAGTAATGGTAAGGAAGCAGAACATAGAAAAATAATTGAGCAAGAACACTAGGGTTACAGAGTACAATCAGAAATAAGTCATATTTGTAGACTCATCAATTGATATCAATCGGCATCCTCATATACGTGATACAGTGGACTAATTAAAAGCCATGTTATAGCAACAATGAACGAGAGGAAAGAAGAATACTTTTAATGTTAGAAGTTATTGTAACCGCTGTAAAATAATATCATAAATATTCAAAATGCATTACAACCGATTGAAACCAGAGAGGACACTTCCATAACATGGGAATTTCGGGGAGTGTTATTTTTGAAACATTGCATCAGCCTCAGCCTTGAAAAAAGACATTGATGTGGATGCGCAGAACACACGAAAGTTGAAGAAAAAGATGTATCATTCCCATCATTCGAAGAATACACTATCCAGTATTGGAGGGGAAGTTCTTACAAGTTTTTGCAACTTATGGGTCGTATTTGATTTGCACTCACTATTTTAGCTTTACGAAATGCTGCTAAGGAAGACACTTGGCAAGATTGAAAGAAAAGTCATCAACCTATGAAGAAGCAAAAACTATTTTGTGCAATGGAGACGTAAAAAAGTAAAGAAATGCACATGTACTAACATAATGGTTGATGGGAAATGTGGGTGTTGATGGACTAGATCACCAGATATACTTACCAAAAACGAAGCCAAGCTAAATATGTGAAAGACGAGTTCTTTCCATGAATAATCATAACTGGCTATCAAGAAGATTTTTATTAAAAAATTCAAAGCCAAGTCAAGGAAAAATGCAAGGGCCTTTGAAGGATGCTAATGGTCAAAAAAGACGGAACATACAGCCTACCTCGTAAGGCAAACATGAAAACAAACCCCTAAAGATCACAAAACTGTAAAACCACCATCATCACTCGTAAGCCTAAAAATAAAGAATACTTGAATGTGACTTTTTTGGAGGACTTCAAGCTAGGCTACCAAGCCCCCATGTAGATGAAACCTCTATAGCACACTGTCCTGATTGAATGAAACATTAAAGTGTACTTTGATAACCATTTTGCAATCGCATTACCAACTCATGAAATTGAGAGCAACTTTGTGCTAAGACCTTATATTACAAAACCAAACTCAAGCACGCACGAAAGAAGCTTAAAAAGCGAGAGGGGCCCACAGCCCACCCCTTGGACCTCGACTTCTTACCCCCTGTGGAGGAGGAAAGAATAGGATTTCCGTTCCACCGTTGGGAGGGGGAGAAAGAGGCACTCATACTCCCCTACCATTTCCCCACTCCACCATCCCTCATTACCAGCCTTAAAGTTGAGTTAGGTCTGCTCCACAATGTAGGCAGAGAGAATAATTTCTCTTTGGATTATGTTGAGCGGTTGATTGAGCCATTTTCACTCAAAAATTATTCAGCGGGATTTGACAAGGCCCTACACCAGAGAGCAAGGGGCCATCATGGCTTTGGGAACAAATCCGGAAGCTATGACAAGAGCCAAAATCTGTATCAACGTAATTTAAAAACAATAAACCCTTTCAAGTAATCCATCTTCAAACTCTAACCTAGAAGTTTCATTACTTGAGTCATTTAGCTGCTTGAGATTGTATACAAAAACTAGCAAGCAATTAGGTTCCTGATAGCACTTCCTCTGGAAACAGGATAGGGATTTAATTTTCTAGAGAAGTAGACAAATTTTAATTAGTATCTAAGAACTAAATCGGTCTTATAAAGGAAAGCATAAGCATTTGTAGTATTTGTGGAAACAATGAAAAAATTTCTGACTTCACTTTCAAGATATTGTAAGCAGCACCAGAGTATTTCTTGGATTTTAAAGTTATGTGTCCACCACCACCAATGTCAGGTGTAGGAAACACGCATGCAAATTACATAAACTACAGAGCTAACTTTTGCATGCTGAAGCAACATATACAACCTATGAAAGCTGAGGTAGTGAAAGATGTGAAATAAAGCATTTCAATGCTGCTATAGTGGTTTTCACTTTGAGAAAATAATGGACTTTCAAGTCTCAAACAATAAAGACGAGCATTCATGCTTCCTAGTCCAGGAACAAAAGTATATTCATATTCATATTCATATTTCAAGTAAAAATAGACAGTAGTTTAACAAAAATAGGAAAAATCGCTTAAGAATAATATACTAATCTTCCAAATAAAAAAAACTTCTTTCAATTAGGAGTAGAGATCCCGTGGGAAAAAAAAAGGGATCTTATTCAATAAAAGCACCCATACAAGATTCTTATTGACTAAGAATACCAGAAATCACTTGATTGCAGTTTACTTAAAAATCAACCAATGAGGTGCCAAAATAACATCTTATTTATGGATTTGTAACTCCCAACCATAGAATTAAATGTTGGTTTCGTGTTGGACTTCGGTCCGACAAAAATAGGGAACGTGTCGGACATCGGTGGAAACGCGGTAAATTTACGCAAGTCTATGGAAATAGTAAAAAACCTTCGAATTTTAATTTGAAATTCTTGGATAAGCTAAAGTAAGTACTAATCTACATCTTAGACTACTTAGATCAACTTCCTCAATATATATCACATGAAAATACAGTAGATAGACCTAATAGAAACATCCCGAAGTATAAATAATACATAAAAATGCATAATAAATGTTTAAAAACAAAAGGACACAAAAAAAATACCTTATATATGCTTAATACCATAAAGAATGCCTTGGTGGATCAAAATATTCTTTCTGTACATCAGCCATATTGTGATCTCGATGAATTTGTTGTCGAATTTGAGACTCCCTCCAGAGCACATAGTTGTTCCAAGACATATGATTATAATATGTCTGATATTCATTGATGAAGTAGTGGTATTGTAATATTGGCAGTTGTATTAAAAATCCCATTGGTAGATATTGAGGAATTATATATACTGGTTGAGGCTGTCGAGAGATATAAGAATGACTTGGAGGACGTTCAGGTGATTGCCCTTCATATTGTGTTGGAGAAGGTGCATAATGAAATAATGAATCCATATCCCATCCAATTTATTTGCTTGGAGCATAAGAAGATGTAGTTCTTGTCCAATCGCTTTGAGTACTATCGTCTGTTTGCCCAACAGAACCACCTCCATAAGAACTATAATTATAAGGATCTCTAGGATCATGAATACTCAAAGAGTCAAATGAGTCTAACAAAGATCCTCTTGATTGACTGCTCCAAGAATCTTTATCTAGTTGTTGATCACGACGACCCCGTCGTCGATAATTAATTTCTGGCCGGCCTCCATGATCCTCATCTTGTGTAGCATGTGTGAAGACATCCTCCCATGTAAATGGACTAAGTGGCCTTTGTGTCTCTCTCTGTTCTTGTGACTCTTCTGTTGCAGGTGGGGTTACATCTCTAATACCACTATCATCGTCGTTTGGTGGTTGTGTGCCATCATCATCATCTGTGCTACTGTCACCCCCTAAACCTGGAGTATGTCCATGAGAGCGTCCTGATGAGCTCATGTATTCCTCTACATCAATGCTCATTTCACTAGAAATTCTAGAAGATGGTCTACCTACTTCTTCATCTAGAACTGGTTCTCCATTTTCTTGCAACCATTGAAGTATAGGATCATCTTCTTCGTCCACGTTATAAATATATGCAAGATCTATTAGGTCCATGTAATCTTTTTCTTCTCCCCATTTAATATGTTTTATTCTTAGTCGCATGTTATAATGCACAAATACCAAGTCATTCAACCTTGCAGTGCCTAATCTATTTCTTCTCTTTGTATGAATAAGGTTGAATGTACTCCAATTTCGTTCACAACCAGATGTTGTTCCTGTTTGAGATAAAACCTTTACAGCAATATTCCTCAGATTTGGTGCATCTGTTCCATTTAACATCCACCATTCACATGAAATATGATATTTATTTATTAACTATATTATGAAATAATATTATAAAATAAAAGAAATGATATTAAAAATATTACTTGGAGTCATTGTGTCACGAGAACGTATCGTGTGACGCTCTCCAAATGACATAAATTCATCTCGAAAGTACTTCATTCCATTGAGAGCTTGTACTTGCACATTGACATTGAGCTTCAATTTTTTCATCACATCTTTAACAGATACTAATAAATCAGTACGACTGCCAAGTTGATGACTGTACTGGAACCGTAAATTCAAATAATATGCTACATTAACAAAAAAAACTTATTTAGCAAATAATTTTGTAATAAATGAAATATAATGATGAAAATTATGAATGTTCAAGTTAAAATGCTTACCAGCTTCATGTAGAGGATGAAGAAGCATGTTAGACCATCTATTATCTATAATTTTGAGATATGTCTTAAACGATCTGTATACTGCATCAGCCACAACATCCTTCATCAATCTCATTACCTCATATAAGAAACCCATGATAGGCTTCTTATCACCATCCACCAATCGAAGGACCTTTGAAACTGGTGCCATAATATGTACAACCTTTCGACAATTCTCCCAAAAATGTACATTATTTATAATTGAATTTACTCTCCTACCAATTAGACTTTCACTCTCGTGAAATTTGTACCCCTATGCCGAATTAAACATATACTTCAGTCCATTTCTTTTATCAATCATACTTTGGAAAGTAATATAATTTGTTGCAAATCTGATGACTCCTGGACGAATCAAATCACCACCACAACACTCGGGTGACCTCATTAAAGTTAGTAAAAAAGAATGGTTATAAATGAAATTTGTTACAACCTTTGCATCTCTCACTGCCTTTTCCACCAACTTCGTCTTCCCAAAGTCCTTAAGTATTAAATCAATACAATGAGCTGCACATGGTGTCCAATATGTGTTATACTTTCTCATAATTCTGGAGCCAGCATTTTTAAAGTTACTTCCATTATCAGTCACAATCTGCACCACATTTGCTACTCCCACTTGTTTAATGATTTCTTCGATTTACTTGTATATGTACTTGTA
>JAMKQA010063121.1:0-11668 GCA_024699735.1 Posidonia australis
GGGTGTAGGGTTTTTAAGATGGGGGGAGGGGCGGTTGATTTAAATTTTTTTTAGATTTTGCTTTGGAGGGAGGTGTAATGCATTCGAAATTTGAATTTTAAAAAGAAAACCATAAACCAAATTTGCTGGATATAAAAGTGGTTTTAAATGTTGAGGGAGCATGCAATAGAACTATACTCTATATATATATATATATATATACATACACACACACACACACATATACATACATACACGTTGACTCAAAGGCATGCTAACTCACACTATCTATGACATTTGGGCCTGATTATCCATTTTTACTTGTAAACCATGTAATTAATTGCAATATTGTATAAATGATTTACTAATGGTTAATCTGTTGTTTTTTTGATGTGTGAGCTTGTAGTTGGCTTTTTGTGCATCTGCTTGTGATTTGGGACCAAAGTGGAGTCCGATTTGAGGATGCATAGTCGCCTCGATTTATGTGCCTGTCTTTTCTTTCCTTCTTTTTCTCCTTCCTTTTTTCTCTCTCTCTCTCACGAGCCATGCCCTTCCATCCCTTCCCTGTCTTCTTCTTCCACACCCGTGCCTCCCCGTCTCCTCTGATGGGATGGATGGCCGGCGCCCTGCGAGAGGACACAGAGATAAAGAGAGGGAGGCAAGAGTGGGCAGAGGAGGAGAGTGGCGAGAAAGGAAAGGAGGAGGAGAGAGAGCAGGTGACGCACGACTGAGGAGAAGCTCTTCCCCTTTGTCGAGCTTGAGACAGTGTACCTAGTTGTTCGGGTCATCGAGCTCATGACAGTGTAGGCTGAGCCTTGGTTCCAACCAATAAGGAAATGACAGATAATAACTATAGAGAATCGCAACTGATAGGATCAAGGGAACAAGTAATCACTTAAATCTCGAGGGTCATATCCAGGTGGTATTGAAGGAGTTTAATGGTACATTTTCACACATTAGTATTTTTAAAAGATTAACCAAATAATTTCAGAATTTAATAGAAAGAGAGAAAAAAATGTTTTGATTAATTGTTTGTTTAGAGGCAGAATTCGTTAGTACAGTAAATATTGATAATAAAATCATATATAGTTGCAAGATAATAGAAAATTCTAAAAATCATATCTCATGCTAGATTTGAAAAGTAGGAAAATAAATAGACGTGATACATATAGCATGCCAATTTTTAGTAATATATAATACCAAATGAAAATCCATGTAAATGCTAACTTGAAGCCTATGACCATTAAATTTTACTTTGTTTATATTTCCTAATTTTGGTCTATTATTTTGCGTGTGAGTTATGATTAGGGTAATAAGTTGGTCAACAAACAGCAAAGTCACAGTAGTCACTAGTAATTAGCAATGGGTGGTTTGGTTTGACTACTAAGACTTATATTTTTTAGTTAGCTAATAGATCAATTTTAAACTAATGTACAATTTTGTATTCATTGATTAGATTGTTTTCTTGGTTTTTTTTTTTTATTCTTTATGATTGTTTGTATGTTTGCCACACATAACTTGACATCTTATTAGTCTGGAGGGGTTGACCATGGAAGCTATGGTGGTTATACTTCTGGCCATTCTTGAGGTGTTGGGTAAGAATTTAATTATGATTGGAAATTCTCAGCTTGTCCTTGAAACTCTGATTCTTAAACTACTACTATTATTATTTGGAATATATTTAATGTTGATTGCTTTTGATTAATTTAGTTCTAATCAGAAGATATTCCCTTGTATATCTGCATCCTGACCTCTACCTTCTATTATTAGGTTATCTAGTCCAAACCCCGTGTCCCATGGAAAACATCATGGCTATTAGGGTACCCCTTTGATTAATGCCTGTAGGTAGATTGTTGACTTCAACCTTATCATTTGGTTTGTGTTACATAATGACCTATCTTCTTTGCATCGACGACATATCTCCACTTTGATTACATGTGTTTATATAATCTTCCACACCTATTGGTAATGAAGCACCCCTCGATTCTGCCTAGAATTCAACTAACTGGAAAGTGTTATATCAAACACACCTAGCAAAGCAACATTCTTTCATTCTCATCTGAATTCAAACTTATCCTCACTAAGTGTTATAATTTCTTAGTCTACACCTAAGGGTATTTTACACTTGATGTTAACTAATTTTATTTTATGGGTCTCACTCTAGATTTATAATCTTTATTACTATTATTTGGAAGTGAAAAATCTAAATATTCCTCCTCACAATTACAAATCTATTTTGCTTAACTTTTGTATATCTTAATAAACAAAGTCACTCAAAGTCAAAAAATATACCATCACGACTTCTTTTCTGAGTCTTGAAATTCCACTGGACCTACCAACTTCTCATGTTTTATTAAATAGTTTGCAAGCATAAGTTTTCACCTTTCCTTAATTTAATCCTGCAAGGCAATGTGTATTTTGTGTTTAATATATTTAGCTTGATTTCTAAATATTTCAGTTTTTGTTTCCTTCTTTTAGACTTTACATGACATGAAATGAAACATCTATAAGAGTGCTTCATAGACTTGGATACCGAGAGTCATTGAAAACCAATTTTTGCAATTTACTCATAAATCTGAATGCATTTTAGTTTAAATTTATTGTGCTGCTTTTTTTATGTCATGGAAATATCAATATCAAGAAATAACTGCCTATAAACATATTTGTTTACGACAATACAAAAATTTTTCTAGGTCTCTTGGATGTTGTTTGAGCTCATATTTAGCACCAATGGAAAAGAATAGTTTTTTTTAACCTTTAGAATGATGGATAGGAATACGAACCCATTTTCTTTGCAATTCAATTGTCATAAATCCTTGATCATCTAAAGCTCCTAAATTTTGGGCATAGTAAAGATTCAAACATTAGAATAAATCACTTTAATCAATAGAGAGAAAAATACTATAGTAGGATGAGCAGGAGGATGAGACTGTGCTCAATCGAAGGATAAGGAGGAGGAGGAGGCTGTGCACGATGGCAGGAGAAGGACGTTGTGTTGTGGGAAGGAGGAGGCTGTGCTCAGTGACGTGCAAAAGGAGGAGGAGGAGGCTATGCCGGCGAGACGGTGTAGTGAGAGGTAACGGTGAGTGGGAGGCATTGTGGAGGATGAGGCGGCAATGGCAATTGGAAGGTGCTATGGAGGACGCAAGTGGGAGGCACTATGCACGATGCAAGTAGGAGGTGTTGTGGAGGACAAGGCAACAACAACTAAGAGGCATTATGGAGGAGGAGGCAATGGCGAGTGGGAGGCAACAATGAGTGGGAGGCGACAACAAGTGAGGTAGGGTGAGGGAGACACGAGAGGGAAAGATGAGAGGGAGAGATGATAGTGAGAGAAATTAAATTGGGAAAAATGATTGTGGGTTGGAAGTTTAGGGTAGATTTAATAAGGACATTTTGCGAGGACATGTCCTTGCTAGATTCTTGCTAAATAAACAGCAAGGAATTAACAAGGAAAAATCATTGCAATATTATTGCGAGGACATAGCCTGACTATGTCTTTGCTATTTATCCTCGTTAATAATTTGCTGGGACGAGTCCTCACCATGCCCTCCCAACTAATCCTTGCAAAATGTAGAATTTCTAGTATTGAATACCATAGAAATTTGCTCTAATTAATCAAGCATTCAGAGTAATAAAGGCATCCATAAAATCTCATGCTATACATGAAATTAAAGATCTCAAAAGTATCTTCGTAACACATCTGATAAATCATTGAAATCATAAAATGAGATAAATTTGACGTAGTGAGATACTACATCAAATTTCTCTTAGTCCAGCATGAGAACAAAGGCATCCATAAATCATAAGAAAATACTAGATAAAATCATATACTAATTAATCAAGCATTTAGAGTAATAAAGGCTTCCATAAAATCTCATGCTATACATCAAATCATTGAGCTATGATATTGAAATTATCTATCTAGCACCTTTAAGATTATAGAAATCTGATAAATCATAACTCAAGATATGATCAAAAGAAGACAGTAAGATCAAACAACAACCATTATTGCAACAAGTAATTTCTTCTACAATCGATACATAAATCCACATCTAAATCATTAAAATCAAACCAGAAACATTACTTTAATTCAATCATCATGATATACCTTGCATGCATCGAAGAACATAAACTAAATTCTCAAAACAAATTCTCTATAAAGGTCAAGCTCACCAGAGCTTCTATCCTTAGCTGCTAAGAACCTCCCCTTTGCTTCTCCATGAGGTCTAGCAAATCCTCAAGCAACACACCACAAAATTAGAGCATGTAGCATAGGAAAGAGGAGATTCAACCATATAATTGTGCTCTAGCTCACTTCTCAACCAAGTTCGATGCACTCTCTCTAGTGATGTCGTCTAACAACTTCCACAGCTAAAGCATGACGCTGGAGCTTCATGGATGATCGGAGAGCCTTTCCCACTCCTCCTCCATGACATGCACAACAAGAAAACAACCTCCCCCTTCTCACACAAGCTTCACCTCTCTTCTCCCTCTCTCTCGCAATCGCTTCCCCTCTTCCTCTCCATATTCTTTTCCTTATTTCTTCTCCTTCAGCCGTTCCCTTTTTCTCCTCTCTGATATCTGCAACAACACAAGGGGCGGAATTCCCTTTATTGTCCGTTGTTTGCATTTATGTTTAAAGCTTAAACAACTCATAAGCCCACTCATAAGTTCTTAAGGGTCTGTTTGGTAAAGCTTCAGCTTTTAAATCCAAGTGTAGAAGCTAGCTTCTGGCTAAAAGCTGTCATAACCTAGCTTCTGGAAATGTAAAGAAATTATGTTCCAAAAGCTACATACTTCTAAAAAGCTGTTAGTATTTGGTAGAACTGTTGGACTATTATAACTTCTGGAGAGAAGTTATATACTCAAAAGCTGTCCAAAAGTCCTACCAAATGGACCCTAAGTCTACTTGTATCACCACATGCAAGTCACACACTTATGCATCAAGGTTCAATTAGTATTCATTACGTCAAACTTAAGTTCCAAAAGATCATAAAGACTCCAAAAATGATTATAGATCCACTAGTTATCTCAATAACTTGAAAACAACACTTAAATACCCAATTGTATCATGATACACCAAATCATCCAAGATCTACTATTTAAATCATAAATCTAACTCAAGTCTCCTATTACACAATATTCCTCGATCAATTACTCATCACAAAAGATACTACATTAGATATTAATCTCTTAACTAAGGCTTACTATCCTCTGGCCCTAGAAAAACCAAAACACACGACTGAAATGTGTCAACCAAACGTGCCTCACAAATGCACAGGTGTAAAGTGCAATGCCAAGGTTACAATTAGTTAGTTAGTGTTACGGGAGGGAACAAAAGAGTGGTGAAAGTGGTGGTGGAGATGATGGCAGCAAATGATGGTAGTGGTGATGGTGGTGATAAGGGTGGAGATGGTGATGAGGTGGTTAAGGAGATGGTGCCAATGTTATGGTGAAGGGTGGATCAGTAATACCAAGTCGGAAATGACAAGTAACCGTCGGAGTATTTAGCATAAACGAAATATTAAATGAGAGTACGACAGAAAATACAGAAAAAACAAGAGTATCTAGTGAATAGTTAGGTTTTACAAGGGGTGTTGGTGCTAAAAACCCAGGAAACAAGTTACGCGATTATAGGTTCATTTATTATCTGTAAGGATCTCGTTGATTTCGATTGATGTTGCTGGTTTCTTTCCTGTTTACTAGGTCTATTCAGAAAGCAGTTAGGGATTCATTACGTGGGACTAGCAGCAACTACCAGATGTTGGGGATTCAATATTTCTTAAAGGAAAAAAACCCACTCGATCTTAAAAGCCAATGAAGGCTCGAACCATCGCAATCCTCGCATCCTTCTGTGGTTGCTCCGAACTGATACTGAAGAAGTTCTTCGGCATTAATGACAACGACGACGACGACGAGCAAGACCAGATGTTCTGGTCCAGGGACGGCATACATTCCTGTGGCGAGTTTTCCTTTGCCGCCGTCCAATCTCACTCGCCAACCCAGGACACCGCCCAGATTGACATCGGGCCTGGTACGTTCTTCGGCGTCTATGACGGCCACCATGGGAACCAGGCGGCGAAGTACGTCTGCGATAGGCTTTTTGATCGTATCGTTGGTATGAGGTTTGCTCCTTGATGATGATTCGCTTTTGTTATCCACCGATAAATTTCGAAGAAGATTAGGGTTTTCAGGAGGAGACAGTATCGATAAGGTTGTGTGTTGTCTATATCTTGATTCTGGACTTGAAGTGTTTTTGTATTACCATATTGATCTCGTGCATTACTTACATATAGTTGTCCAATGAAAATTGGAAGCATGCATGAAGCGTTTCTGTTTGCAATTTTACGTATCAATTTTGCAAATTATATTTGTACCTGTAAAGGTGATGATATATCGATCAACCGACATTCTATATTTGCACAATGTGTTGTAATCTATAACACTGGAAATGAAGCCACCGCAATTCTGTCCCCTTCTAGGAGAAAAAAAACAGTAAACGAATGATTTGTTTTCTTTAAAAAACAGAAAACAAAATAAGATGCGCTTTCTAATCTTCACTGTCTAATATAATTTAGGAAAATTATATAGTACTTATAGTGTTGTCTTACAAAGTTATAACTACTTATTGGTAGTTTTTGTTACTTATTTACAACTACAAATCTTGTCATTTATAAGTTTAAATAATTGTTCAAGATTAAAGTTTTAATATCCATTGAATTTTTTTCGTATTCATGGGAATACTATAGACACACTCAATAATTTATTGTGCTGGTTGGAATATTTATCTGTCTCTTTTGCTTTTGTGGAGTCGCCTCGTTCTTATTGGCATCTACATAACTTGCACGTCTGTGCACCGAAGTAATTTCCTACTTGCAACCTTGACAACAGTATACACTCTATCGGCAGTTTTCTGTTCAGTAGTCCATATTCCATATGAGTGATGGGACTCGCGAATTACTCTACTGCCTTTTCATTTTTGAACTGTAGAGCTCGCTATAGAACGTCAAGCATTGTCCAAGAACGTGTTCAGAGATGCGATTGCTAACCTGGAGAATGAGTTTATTGAGTCAGCACCGGCGCTACCCAATACAGTTGGCACTTGCTGTGCAATAGGGCTTATCTGGGAAAGGACATTGTATGTTGCTGATATGGGAGACTCTCGAATCATATTAGGTCGTTTGGACAACGACAATACGTCACTTGATGGACACACACTAACGACGGAGCATGACGGAAGAATTTCACCAATCAGAGAAGTAACCAACGCTCAGAATCGATCCGACCCAGATGTGTTTTATTACAACGGGAAAGCCTGGCGTGCCAAAGGAATGCTACCGGTCAGTAATTGATCTCGTACTTCAGATTTCACTTGCATGAGTTCACGGTGATCCTCTCTACTTCAATTAATCTGATACCATGTTGGCTTTTGTTTCTCAAGGTGTCGAAGAGTATTGGGGATGGATACGTGAAGTTCAACGAGTCCAAAGAAGACCGGACACACATCCTCGCGCATGTTCTTGATACCCATGACAAGTTCTTGATATGTGCCTCGCATGGCTTGTGGCAACATCTCACAGTCCAAAGAGCCGTTGAGATGGTGTGCACAAGCTCCACAGATGTAATTAATCAACTCAGTTGCTCGAATTAATCCACTATTAATGTTGCATGTTACTTGCTTTCAACATCATGCACGTATGCTTACGCACTTACGCATCACTGATTCCAGGGAATAGCAAGGAGGCTGGTCAGGGAAGCTATGAAGAACTCTGTCACAAATAGAAGATTCATGAGGTACGCCGACCTCCAGAAACTGAAGGAGGGAGGACGTCGCGCTTTCCACGACGACATTACCGTAATCGTCGTCTTCATAAATAAGCTGCTGGATTCACCAAATCAAACGTTACGTTCCATGTCCATACGACCATTCACTAGTGATACAAAACCTTCCAAATTCTCCAAGCTGCATAGAGCCTTAGGCGAAGCTAGGGGAAAGGCGACGAGGACGCAAAGGTTCCGGTACCTGTGATGCGATCATCAACTGGAAAGTGCAAGTTTTTTATTCACTCTTGTTTACGCCTTTTTCATCTCCTTCGCTGGTACATACTTCTGGGGAAAAAGAAAAAATCAACAATTTTCCCAGAAAGTGAGAATCCTTTCAGCAGTCAATAACAATGATTTTTCTGTACAAAAAAAATTACCGAACACAGTGCTAACTACTTGTTCAGGAAAATTACAAAAACAAAAAAAAATGCAATATGTTTTGTACACAATATCAGCCATTGCCAGAAACTGAACTCAGGATTCACGCAGCACCTACAAAGCTCACGATGAACAGATGAACCAAGAGAAGGAAGTGAAGAAGAGAACAACGCAGAGAATGAAAGCAAAACCCAACAACTCAGTCTACTTGAGCTCACATATATATATACCTCTTATCTCACAGTTATACTGGAAAGCACACGCACCAATACAGACAAGACACCTGGACTCTGTGAAGTTTGTGCTTGAGCTTCAGAAACGATGACTTGGTCAACGCCTTTGTTAGAAAATCGGCTACCTGCTCTTTAGTAGTAACAAAGAAGACCTAAAGATCTTTTTGAAACACCTTCTCACGAACATAGTGGAAATCAATTTCCACTTGCTTCATCCCAGAATGAGAAATAGGATTCGCAATATTATCACAAAAGAGTGAAGGTGAACTCTTCAGAAACAAACCAAGCTCTGAGCACAAAGATTGAACCCATATAACTTCAGCCACAGCATTAGCTATTGCATGGAATTCCGATTCAATGGAGGACCTGGCTACAGTTTGTTGCTTCTTTGATAGCCATGAAATTGGATTATTGTCATAATAGACAACATACCCAGTGGTCGACCTTGGATCATCAGGACAAGATGCCCAATCAGCATCCAAAAACACCTTGAGAGACTCATGACACTGATGAGAAAGAAACAACCCATGTGTAATTGTGCCCTTCAGATACCTAAGAGTCCTTTCGAGAGCTGCCCAATGACTGTTAGAGGGATTATGCATCACTTGGCTCAATCGGCTAACACTGAATGCCAAATCAGGTCGTGTGAATGATAGATATTGAAGACTCCCGACAAGTTGCCGATACAAAGTACGATCAGAGAAAGGATCAGAATGATTCCTTCTTCAGACTTCTATACTAGACATAGGAGTTCCTACTGGTTTTACTCCATCCATTTTAGTCTTGAGTAAAAACTTTGTAATATATTTTCGCTATGACAGAAACAATCCTCCTTGAACTTGTTTAAGCTCCACTCCTAAGAAAAACTCAAGAAAACCCATGTCCTTTATGGAAAACTTAGAAGCTAAAGCCTCCAGAAGCTGAGTGACAACCACAGGATTACTACCCAAAACTAGAATATCGTCTACATATACCAAAAAGTATATGCAGAATGTGGTGGTATAAAAAATGAACAGAGAAGTATATGTCCTTGATAAAACAAAACCATAATCTTGTAAGAACTCACTTAACTTGGTATACCATGCTCTTGGTGATTGTTTTAGCCCACACAAAGATTTCCTAAGCTTACATGCATAGTCTGGATGATCAGGATGAAGAAACCCAAATGGCTATGAGAAATATACTTTCTCTTGTAAATCTCCATGTAAAAACGCATTCTGAACATCCAATTGCCTCATATGCCATCCTTTTGAGATTGCAATGGAAAAAACTAGATGTATAGTAGTTGGTTTAATCATCGGGCTAAAAGTATCAAAGTAATCAATGTCCTCTCTCTAGTTGTAACCTTTTACAATCAACCTGGCTTTATACTTATCCAGTGAGCCATCTGCCTTCCTTTTGATCTTGTACACCCATTTGCAACCAATCACATTCATATTAGAAGCTCTTGGTACCAATTCCCAAGCCTTTGTTTTCATGAGAGCACTGAATTCAGAAGCCATAGCTTCCTTCCAGTAAGAAGACTTGGAAGCTTGAGTGAAACATGTTGGTTCAATTTCATCACAGGCTACTATAAACACCTCAGGCATTGGACAGGTAGCATAAAAAGCCTTTTTCTTGAATATACCATGCATAGACCTTGTCTTCATTGGATGTGTTCGAGTAGAAGTTAAAGACTTAGGGAGATCAGCAGTTGATTGATCAGGAAGAATTGAAGAAGAAGGAACAGAGATAGAAGGGAGGTGCTAAAATAGATTTGTCACCCTTTCTTAAAGTACTCAACTCAGATTTATACTGAAATATACGAGCTCGAGATTGCGTAGCAAAATACTTCTCAAGAAAGAGCCATACATCTCTAGAAGTGGCCATGCCAACCAATTGAGATCTGATTTCTTCTGATACAGAAGAAACCAAACAAGTTGATCCATTCTATATATGCCACAGAATGTAGTCAAGATTCGAACGAATACTTGAGCTTTCTCCTTCAGAGGTCATGATTAATGGAGGTGGACTAACATAAGAACCATCTACAATCCCCATCAGATCATAAGCATGAGGAGGGGCACAAATTGTGACCTCCACAATGCATAGTTTGAGGCAGTAAGCTTATGTGAAACAATGCTCTGAATTATGGATTGAGGAACATTATCAGAGAACAACGAACCAAAGCCAAGGGCAGAACCTGATCCAGACGAATTTGCAGTGGTATCCGACATCACTACACCAAACACTAGCACCACACTGATCAACTCTCTTCTTCAATCGCCACTACTGCTCTGATACCATGTTAGAAACTGAACTTAGAATTCACGTAGCACCTACAACACTCACGATGAACACATGAACCAAGAGAAGGAAGTGAAGAACGTAGGGAATGAAAGCAGAACCCAACAACTCAGCCTACCTGAGCTCACATATATATATATACCTCGTATCTCATAGTTACACAAGAAAACACTCACACCAATACTGACAAGACAGTTGGAATCTGTTACAACAACCATAATGGATTCCCATACATACTACACACTAACAGTCATCCTTGTAGCCTGTCTCATTTTCCCATTGACAAAACACATATAAAAACTAGGTGTAGACACTTCGATTTTGAGGTCATTTGGCAGTAGCTCCTCTAGTTGATATTTTGGTCGCGACCACCAAAATCCTAGTCCACGTAGGTCCCAATCAGACCCACACTAGCCTACATGACCCAATAAAACACTAAAACCCATTAAAATTCACTGAAAAGCAAATAAAACACTTAATCCAACTAAAATCCACCAAAATCAACTTAAAATTCAATAAAACCCTAATTAATCAAATTTTTAAACCCTAATCAAGTGAAAAGAAATTAAAATCCAAATAAATAAGACAAAAACCCTAATTTAAGCTTAATTCAAATTAAATCACTTAAAAATCCAAATAAATAAGTAAAAACCCTAATTAAAGTGAAAATCAATTAAAAAACCTTAATTAATAAAAATTTAAAACCTTAATTAATCCAAAAACCCTAATTAAACCCAAAAAACCCCTAATTAACTCAAAATCCCTAATTAAAACTTAAAACCATAATTTCAAACCAATTAAATAAAACCCTGAAATCCAAAGTTAATAATCACATTTAACTCCAATTGAAATCCTAAAATCCCTAAAAATTCCCAAAATAGTTAATTAAAATCAGCTAATTAAACCTTAATCACAAAATTAATTAAAATCATCAAAACATAAACAAAAAGTCTAAAATAAAATTC
>JAMKQA010063127.1:0-11188 GCA_024699735.1 Posidonia australis
CTGACTCCATACTAGGGATATAATCATGTGTACCAATATTACCAATATTATCAAAATTTGCCATTTTAATATTAAAAATTTAAATAAAACCCTTAACCTACAAAAACCAAAACAAAAAATGGAGGGATTAGAAGTAAAGAATTTAGAGGGATTAGAAGTAAAGAAAATTTGATGTTGCTGGCTCAGCTACTGTTGCATGGAGACTGGAGTCTGTAGAGCAGAAGACCGGGCAGAATTCAAAGCCAAAGCAAAATCTTCACTTGAAAATCTTCTTTTGAGAATTAGCAAAATTTTGTAGAGAAGAGTTGAGAATTTTGTAGAGGAGAGTTGAGAGAGTTGTGGAAAAAATGAAAGGTATGAGGGGGTATTTATAGATTAAAATTAGTGATTTAAAAAAAAAAAAATTAAAAAAAATGGCCGTTGCTACAGTAGCCGTTGAGCAATGGCTACAGTAGCCGTTGCACCAACGGCTTTATTTATTTATTTATTTTTTCGGGCCGGTCCGGCCCAGCCCATTTTTTTTTTGTTTTTTTTTCGAGGGCCGGCCCGGCCCGACCTGTTTCGTGGGCCAAACTGGGCCTAGTCCGCGGGCCTTGGCGGGCCTGTCCGTTTGGCCCGGCACGCCCCGCGACCCACGACGGGCCTGGCCCGGCCCGACCCATGATGGATTTTTCCGGGCCCGGGCTGGGCCGAGTGGGCCTGGGCCGGTCCGACCCGTTTTCCATGTCTACCTTCCCCCGTAGCTGCCTTCACTTACATATTGAAAAATCTGAAACAAAACATCAAAAACTGGGTTGGTCCAATCAGCGAAGAGAGAAATTGTAGATTAAGGTATATTGAATCACAAATACATTACATTGATGGGTTAGCTGAAGATTCTTTAGTCAGTGATGAGATTCGGGAAGAGAAAAAGGCACTAAGAATAGAACATATAACATTACTAAAGGAGCAGGAATCTTATTGGAAGCAGAAGTCTAGAATTCAATGGTTAAAAGAGGGGGATCTGAATACAACCTTCTTTCATAATATGGTAAAATGTCATAGGAGGGTTAACAACATTTCGTCTTTGATCATTAATGATACCTTGATCCATTCTCCTAAGGCAATATGCAGAGAGATAGAAAAACACTTTCTAAGGCAATTTAACAAGGAAAAAAGCATCAAGGTTCCTATTAACTGGGACAGCTTAGCCCTCCACAAGATACCCCATCCTGAATCATTAGAGGTACCTTTCACTGAAGAGGAGATAAAGAAAAATGTTTTTAACTTACCTAGAGACAAAACTCTAGGTCCTGATGGCCTTTCCACTGGTCTTCTTTCATCATTTCTGGGATCTTTTGAAATCAAATATTTTTAACATATTCTAGAACCTCCACTCCTCTAGTGACCCAGAATTTCTAGCACCATTTAATCAAACGTTTATTGCTTTAATCCCCAAAAAGAATGGTGCTCTCATTATCAAAGATTTTAAACCAATCAGTGTAGTGAACAGTATATATAAGATCATTACTAAAACCTTGGCAACAAGACTCTCCCCTGTTCTGAATATGGCAATTAATCAATCTCAATGTGCTTTCTTGGCTGAAGATCAATTGGAGATTGTTTTCTTGTTGCACAGGAGACTCTGCACTACATGAGAACATCAAACATTCCAGAATATATTCTAAAGTTGGACATTGAAAAGGCCTTTGACAATGTCAACTGGAATTTCTTGTTAGACTCTCTTAGTGGACTTGGATTTGGGTCTAAATGGATATCCTAGGTTAGAATGTGTATATGCACTGCAAAATTTTCCATATTGGTCAATGGTTCTCCCAAAGGTTTCTTTAAGGCAACTAATGTGTTAAGGCAGGGAGATCCACTATCTCCCTTGCTATTTATTGTAGCCACGCATATTTTAAATCGTATGTTGAAACTGGCACTAGCTAACAACGTAATTTTTGGTATACAATTCCCACATAGGGGGCCTTCTGTGGTCAACATACAATATGCTGATGATATTCTCTTGTTTTTATCGGATAGTAAGGAGAACATGATAAATATCAAAAGAATTTTATGTTGTTTTCAATCATGTTCTGGATTAAAAATAAATTTCCATAAGTCTTCAATTACTGGAATAGGAGTGAGTCAGTACTCAATTGCCAGTTCTTGCAATATTTTGGGCTATGGGATTGCTGATTTACCACTTATGTACCTTGGATTACCTTTACACTGTAGAAGGACCACTTATAGAGACTGGACCCTAGTATTTGAGAAGATCTCAAATAAGCTGTTCCTTTGGAAGGCAAAACATTTATCCCTGGGTGGTAAGTTGACTTTGTTAAATTCTGTATTATCTGCCATCCCTACTTATTATCTGTCTGTTCTACACTTGCCTATTAAAGTGGAGAAGGAAATTGATAAGATTAGAAGTAGATTTCTGTGGAATTCCTCTTCTTCTAATCATAAAGGTTTACATTTAATTAAATCGACAACATTGTGCAGATCAAAAAAACAAAAAGGTTGAGGGATTATTAACTTAAGGAATTTTAACTTCGCTTTGAAAATTAAGCTACTATGGCAGTTACTTTCTGAGAATTACCATATGAAATGGAAAGAACTTGTTAAGGTGAGATACCTAAATAAGGTCTGGCCTGGTGCTTTATTAAACTCTTCTGTTAATAATTGCTCTCCTCTCTAGCAAAGCATGAAAAATTGTTTTGATATTCTTAATTACTTTACCACTTTACAGGTTCATAGTGGCAAAAATATACTATTTTGGGAGAATAAGTAGTGGAATGGGGTCAAACTAAAATTACAGTTCTCTGAGCTATTCTCTGCAGCAAGGTTTAAGAAAGTATCAATAAAGCAAACTATGGATCTTTATAGGACTGATTTCAATAAATTTTTTGATCAATCCAAGATACTATCGGGTGATTATATACTACTCCAATCTCAGGCAGATTTGCTAGTTACTTTACTGCAAACAATATCTCTAGTGCCTGGTGGGGACATCTTGTTATGGTTGCCAACCAAAGATAATGTCTTTTCTGTTAACTCTTGCTATAAAATCCTAGATGATGGTGGCATTCGTTTTCCCTTACACTGTAGCATTTGGAAAAGTTGGGCACCCTTAAAAGTTAAGTTGTTCTTTTGGATGGTTTTATATAATAAGAATTTGACTCAGGAAAATTTAGTCAAAAGAGGGTGAAATAGTTCAGAAACTTATATTCTATATAATATGCATAGAGAGACTAATACCCATTTATTTATTAACTGCTCCTTTACCTGGCATATATGGAGATTTTTCTTATCCTCTGATCTTTATCTTGGTTACTTTAAAATTGCTGATTTATTCAATTCTGCACCTCCACTTAGATTTAATCTAAATAAGCATGGTTGGTTGTTTTGCTCCAAATCATCCTCTAGCTGACTTGGAAGGAAAGAAACAACAGAATTTTCAGAAATAATCGCAAGTCTCACACAATAATCCTTTTTGATATCATTTTTCTATTTCATCATTGGATAGAAATTTTTGCAACAGGGTTCGAGACGGAAGAACTTCTTCAATATATCTCTTCCATGCACAATACATGGACCGTGGAACAAGTCACAAATATCTCTACTTCTTCTATGAGATCCTTTGAGGCTTTCCAGCCACAAGTTTCTGAACTTGCTAATAATATACCAAGTTCCACAGGAGAAGGAAATGAAGTATAAGATGGCCTCTCAATTTTGCAATCTATTGTTTCTTGTTGACATATGTGGGTATTATTCTCAGGTCATGTATGATTATAGGCACAAACTTTGCCTTGGCTTTTAACTAGAACTGTTGATTCCAAATTTTGTATAATTTTGAACATGATGATCCCTTGGTGGTAGTTTACATAGCTAAGAGACTATTTTTATGAATACAATCTATCGTTATCAAAAATAATGGTTCAACGGTTTTATTTAATATTATTAACTTCTCAGAAGCATATAGCTTTTAGAATAGTAATTTTTGTACATTTCCAAAAGTAGAGTTATGATAGTTTCTAGTCAGAAATTAACTTCTACATTTAGATTAAGAAGTTGAAATTCTACCAAACGGACCCTTAATCATCCATGTGATTCAACTTTCGTTGTCACTTTCGATTCATCCATCCATCATGGTCATAAATCTGCACGTTGCAAAATGTATGTATTCTTCTATTGTCTTGTTTGGGAGTTTTTGTGGATTGTGGGGAGAGCACGTGTGTAATTAGTGGAGAGTTATTGTTAAATGCTGTAACGATATCCCTCAGAATTTTCCTCTTAAAGGCAAAAGTTGGAAATCGTCTGATTCTTCTATCTTTCCTAATATATACCAATTTTCTAATAATATCTATGAGATTTGAATTCCAGCCTCTGGAATAGTCGCACAGAAGCTTTACTACTTCACCGAGTGATTGTAAAAAAAAAAAGAATACGTTATTTCTGTGTAAAATGTTGTAGCAATGGCTATGTTGAGGTATTGAATAAAAAAATAATGATTTTACTAAATTATCCTTGTATATGGGTGTAGACAGTTCACATGGAGTACTGAGAAATTTTGTTTGTACGTATGCAAATGAATTCTAACACCGGAAAGTAGGGTGATAATGAAAATTGAGGATGCATATGATTCGATTAGAATTGATGAATCACACTAAATCGTACTATTTTTTCTTATAGTTCAATTCAATTTGCAAGGATTTTACAACCCAATTGCTTACTTTCAAAGTCGACGACAACAACTTGATTCTTGAATCAAGATACGGTTTGAATGAATCAAATCAAATTGATGGATGTATATATAATTTTTACATATTCTTACACAAGTAATATAAACCTTTCATTGCATCACTAAGAAATATAACTAAAGTAAATCTACAATGTAAAATCTTAGAATTACTCTTTTCTTCTCATGATTCTCTCCCCCACATGACATTTTAAATTGTTAAATCTATATATGAGGTTTTTTAAAGTCGAAAATCAAACCAACTTTTTAATGGTTTAATTTAATTCGACTTCAACAACTTCAGTGATTCAATTCAGTTCAGAAGTTTTCAAAATTGATAAATACAATTCTGACACCCCTAATGATAGTACCACACTCATGCAGTCGACGCATTCGATTTCCAAAAAAGGGGGACCAAAATGAAGTATCAGAGAAAATAAAAGATAGTACATCAAGTTCCACAGGTTCCAAAATGTCCTCCACTAGTTTCAATTAGTTCAAAGGATATCATATGGCCATCATTTGAAGAGACCCACCAACAAACTTTATCTTCGACCTTATGAAAGGATACGAACTCCCAAATAGCATGTAGGATCTTATCTTTGACCTTATAAAAGGACACGAACTTAACAATTTTAGCCACCCAAAACCTCTGACATGAGTAGCTTTCTTTAAACATAACACGTCCACCATGAGAAGTGCCTTGTTGATCCTTTCAAATAATCGTCATATTTTATAAACGGTAAGTAAAGTCCAGCGCTTACTCAGCATAATGCACCCTATACACTTGCTGGTTTATCGGTTTCTTCTTCTTCTTCCTTTTCTGGGTCTTCCTCTTCTTCTTTCTTTTCTTCCTCTTCCTCCTCATCTTCTTCAGGTGGATCTGCTGGCAATGGAGTGGGCAATGGTGTTTTCATAGGGCTAAATTTCGGAAAAATATCAGGTCTACGACCAGGTTTTGGTCTTTCCCATTCCTACAATGGAAAAAATAGACACGCATAATTAGCACAATAAACACCTCTAAAAATGATATGGGAACTTTTCACGTCCGGAAATGTGTATGAAACAATGAACAAAGATACATAAATAATTAGAGATGCAGACGTTAATTCCTTTTATCCTAGTATAAAAACCATCCATACTGTAGACCAAAATGGAGAGAGAAAAGATGTGATTTGGTTCTGTATAGCCGCTCCTTGATTCCTCCAAATAAACGAGAGGGATTTTACAACATCTTTTGTATCTTTATTCCCATGGAAATTTTGAAAAAAAAAAAACTATAACAAATGAATAAAACAGTCGACCAAAAGGTAGAAGATATACAGCAAACAAGATGCACAAATATACAAATGCAAGGTATCCACTGGTTATTATGATCAATTATTAAGTTCACATGCAAGTTCTTTAAAAAAAGGCAAAATTTTCTTTACAAAAAATTCAAAGGGAATTTTTTTTCTAAGAAGTTCAATAGGTATAAGTTGAATTCAGGAAATTGTACTGTATCGTATATATTCCAATAAATAATTACTAAGATACTTGCAGAAAACTAAAGCAGGTATTCATTTTACCGCTTTCAATTAGAACAAAAAAATAACTCAACTGATCAGGTCAGTTTCGATGACTGATGAAAAAAATAAGGCCCAAAATAACAATTCACCTCATCGAACAATATGACATGAAAAAATGAAGCAGGCCTTCCCATTTAGCCATGTTGATCCTATTCTGATGGAAGACCTTCCAACATCATGATATCTATATCCCCTAAAAAAAAATGAATTTATAAACTGGACTCTGAAGCCTCAACCTTTATTCGGAGCATGGTGACATGACATAATGCTTGGAATGAAGACAATCGTTTCTTGCCAGAAGGGTCAAGAGAAGAATATAAAAGAGATGGAAAGAGGACAGTAGGAGAAGATGAAGGAGAGATGTCAGATGAAATTTGGGAAAGGAAAACAGATGGAAGGCCGACAAGTAAATCTGATTGCACTGGAGATTCAGAGGCTTGGGTAGAAAAGGCAGAAGTTGGACTTCCTTGATAGGGGGATCCCCTATCCCAATAGGTAAGAAGTAGAAAATCTCACCCTGAAGTGCATGAAAAGGTCCACTACTTCCAATTCTAATATACATCTCTGAAACAAATTAAGACTGAATAGGTAAGTCGAGCAAAGACATTGCATGTCTGTGTTCTAAAAAACCATAACCTCATGATGTCTCCATCATCAACCACAAACTTCAAATTGCTTCATAGTTACACTGTAGAGTCGGAACATCTCCTCACTGTATAGACAAAGTCTTCCCTCAGTCTTTACTGCACACAATACGCAGAACAATGTATTCCAAGTAGAGCACATCATATAAGAAAATCAGCCTAAAACTAAAGGGCTGGAACAATATGAAAGCATCGAGATTTTGCAAAAATGCAAAAGAAAAAAAGGGTAAATGACACACCAGAGGGAACTCTAACAATGTAGGCACACGTTGGCACATTTCTGTAAATAAGATATGACTCATCCAATTGAGCTGTCACAATGTCTTTCTCTTTCAGGTAGCAGTACAAACAGAAGATCCAATATGACTGTCTTAAGCCTGCCATCATCAGGGTTAAGCTAGCTCATTGCCCGAAAGAAACAGGAGCTCATCATTAGATCAGAGGATGCTTGTCCCAAGTAGACAGCAGGGGCTTCAGGTGGAAGGAATGAATCAACTGCAGCCTTCGTGCCAAGAAACGACCACCTTTGTCCGTTCCCTGTTTCCATTTAGCCTATTGTCTGCTTTGTTCGAAAAAGAGTTGGAGGTAAGTTCCAAGTGGTTTGTATGCTGGAATTCCATCCCCACTAGCAAAACCCAAACAGAATTGTATGGTGTGAGATACAAACC
Organism: Posidonia australis; assembly: GCA_024699735.1. NCBI lineage: Eukaryota > Viridiplantae > Streptophyta > Magnoliopsida > Alismatales > Posidoniaceae > Posidonia > Posidonia australis. The sequence continues at coordinate 7,601 of JAMKQA010063127.1, forward strand.
GAGAAAAGCTTGAGAAATTGTGTTGCCATTACAAACAGATGATCATACCTTTTCGTCTCCTTCCCTTTTTCAAAGGATGCTACAACTATGTTATGTATCTCAGCAACAAAGAACGGTGAACTTAGTGAATGAGAGCAGAAGTGATGCTCGATTGAAAGGAGAGAAGAGAGTTCTAGAGTTGCTTTGCTCCAGACTCTCCATCCTGCCTGCTTATTCACTCACCAGCAGCCTTTGAATGGCAGGTAAATAGTGAATTCACCATCCTAAGGTGCTACTAATGGAAGGATCTCATCAACGTCCATGAATGATAAATCATGGATCGAACTACTGAATCAGAAAAATCAGGTCTATCATAGTAATCGGAACTACTGAATCAGAAAAATTTGGTCTATCATGGTATCGGCCAAGTTCACGGACTGGAGAATAAAGGGCCTCTATACAACTAGCCCTTAAGGCTGTTAAGGTCTATCTAGATGCTTGGATCACCATAACAATAATCCAGAAATCACATCCCTTCAATCTAGGTTCAACCTTAAAGATGCACATTGAATCTGCACAATTTCATAACTACCTTACAAGAGTCGATCTTAAATTTACAATGAAACCACATTATATCCTAGAGCACTGAGTCATTCTCATAGTTTGTGTATGTATGTATGTATGTATATATATATATATCTATATCTATCTATATATGTATGTATGTATGTATGTACGTACGTATGTATATGCACATCCTTAAACAATTATACTATGAGCAATGCAAATATGCATAGTCATGTTCACTGTTATCACGGATATACATCTTAGGCGGTCAGACCAAGCCAAGTGAGGGCCCAACACCTTCAACGTGCTTGCAACTCACTGCAAACAGGTCAGCAACTAATACCTTTTTTGAGCTAGAGCTTAGACGACCACCCCGTGTAAGAGGGTAGCCATATACAATAATCCTCCTTTATCAATGAGACCTTCTTCTAAGGTTTTCTTCATATGTATTTTTTATTCTTTGTTTATTTCAGTCTTAAGTCTCTCTCCTGTAATTTTTCTTAAAATAAAGACATCAAGCCTCTTCAACTTTGTCACAAATAAAAACACATTTGCTAAAATTTTAATGGTTATGGTAAGTGATAGAAAATGAATATGATGAGAAAGGTGAAATTTTCAATCACAAAGAGCACATATTTGAAAGGTTAAAACATAAAATACGAAACAGTAGTCTGCCTGATAGCTGAGGCATGGACTTTAGTGACTTCAAAATTCAATGTTAGTTCAATCATTTTCTCCATTGAACAAAAGTGGACATTCCTTTACTGAACTACTAGGTGAGGAAAAGAGAAAAGGAAAAAGGAAAGCAATCACACCTTTGCATTAGCAAATTGCCAGTAAACAAATTAAAAAACTTAACATAAGCAGTCTTAAGCTACAAACACAAAGAAGAAGGTGCAATCTATAAAAATAGACCTAAAAGCCAGTATAGCAAGATAAAAAAAGGCAATATTAGATCTTCTAGTATTTTTTTATAACTAGATATATATTTATATATTTTTTATATCCTAGATCTTCTAGTATTTTATAACTAGATATTTTCTTCATAAGTATACTTTTAGGAAATCAAGAAGGATCTTCATAAGTATCCTAGATCTTCAAATACTTTTATGCAGCATGCATTCCCATCCATGTTGCAACTGATTTGGTAAGCCACGTGTCCGGTGCACAAGAAAACTGCCTTTGGTCCCCCAACCATCACTCATAGCAACCTTCTAGCTACCCAACGACCTATAATGTAATATAGAATCTCTTACATTTTGTAGATGTAATACATTTACTAATGTATATTGATGCAAGTGTAGATGTTTGAAAAACCAATAGATGAAGTTATTTGCATTTTTAAGATACAAGTGAATGACCGACACAATTTTTCATGACAATAAACCTGGAAATCAGGTTGAGAACATAAGATGAACAATTCACAGATGTAACTGCAATGCAAGTTGCACGTGAAGATAGTGCACCTTCTATAGATAGGGTAAAACAATTTTGAATTTAATTACATTACTACAATGATTAGCATCCACAAATTATTCTATATTGAAGATTTATAATAAGATCTTACAAAACAGACGTTAGAATTAATATTAGGACTACCAACTCAGTTGAAATTTATCAGTCTTTCACTAATACTTGATTTCTTGTAACCTCACAGCTGGGAACTTGGTGCACTGTGTTTGCCTTCTTGCTTCCAAGACGAGATTTTTTCTCTTTAATCCAAAACAGTGTTTTGCAAAATCACTCTCATAAATACCCAAGCAAAACAAATAACAGAAACGAAAGGTTAAAGTAAACCTACTAATACCATACATCATAAAAATGATATTGGTTGTGTGAAACATAATTTAAGCAGCGCAAGCAGCACAAGACCTGCTTTTGAATTTCCTCATTTTCCCGATTATTTCCTAAATCCTTAATTCTAAACAGATGTTAGAATTAATATTAGGACTATCAAGTCAGTTGGAATTTATCAATATTTCACTGTACTTGATTTCTTGTAACCTCACAGCTGGGAACTTGGTGCACTTTGTTTGCCTTCTGGCTTCCAAGATGAGATTTTTTTTCTTTAGTCCAAAACAGCATTTTGCAAAATCACTCTCATAAATACCCAAGAAAAACAAATAACAGAAACGAAAGGTTAAATTAAACCTACTAATACCCTACATCATAAAAATGATATTGGATGTTTGAACCATAATTTCAGCAGCTCAAGCAGCACAATACCTGGCTTTTGAATTTTCTAATTTTCCCGATCATTTCCTAAATCCTTAATCCTAAAAACAGTCAAATCATGAGAGAAGCAAAAAAAAAAAAGATTGATACTTACGATGGGAAAATCGAGAGGGGACCTCCGGGTCATCTTCTCCTCCTCAGGGGCCATGCAGACCACTCCGCCTCTCCTCCTGCTCCTCACGGCAGCAGCAGCAGCGCCACCTCCTCCTCCACAGTAGCCAACCGGCAGAGCGAGAGCCCTGAGACGAACACTGCTACTACAACTACTACGAGTGGTGGTTCCGCCGCTGCTCCTCTGAATCTTCGATAAGGACGCCGACGCCAACGCCGGCGCCAGAGACACGGCAGAGGCGCACCAGCACGTTGCCATTTGTACCAGTCCGGGCACTGAAACCCTATAACCGAAGAAGCAGAAGAGGAATGAGGGGGGGATTGGGGTGGAGGACCCGGACCCGGAAGGATTTTATCGCCTGCCAACACCAACGCCGAACGTACAGAGTCGGTTGTTGGCGGCTAGGATTCATGGGTGTCTACCGTTTCGTACCATCGAGGCCGTTGAATCGATGGAATCGGCTGCCGCAACGTACTTGGATGCTTGGATCAGAATAGCTCCTCTATCACAGTCCTCCGCCCATTTACTAGGAAAATTACCACCGTCCACTAGAGTTTGGCACCTTAGATTGTGGAAAGTGTAGAATCTAAAATCACTAACTAACTTGGTATGATAGTGTAGTTGGTCACTTAAAGTCTTTGGAAATCTTGAGATTTCAAGTTCGACTCCATTCATTTACTAGAAAAATTGCCACT
>JAMKQA010063129.1:0-11798 GCA_024699735.1 Posidonia australis
CCCCCCCCCCCCCCCCCCCCCCCCCCCCCCCATGAGTAGGATGAAAGCACACTTGGCTAAGAAAAAGGGAGATATTAGTGGATGTAAGAAAGTTCCTGCTCATGTTTTATATCAAATGAAAACTGATATAAGCAATTATTAGGGACAAAAAAGAGAAAAAGCTCACAAACTTCCTATTCTCAAAGTGAGAATCTACAAAATAACTGGGATAATCTTTTTCCTTCCACAACTCCAGGTTCCCAACCATCAATCAAAAGTGTTTTGGTAAAGTAAGAGAGATGTAGGAGAAGTTGATTTTATGATAGCTAGATGGATGTATGACTCTTGCATTCCTTTTAATGCTATCAATTCCCCTTATTTTCAGAAAATGGTTGATGCTATTGCTTCCATAGGTCATGGATATAAGGCACCAACATATTATGCCATCAAGGGTCCTTTGTTACAAAAAAATGTTGAGGATATGACAAGTTATGTTGAATCATTTAGGCAACATTGAGAAATGACAAGTTGCACACTCATGGCAAATGGATGGACTGATAATAGACAAAGAGTTCTCATAAATTTTTTGCTTTATTCTCCTAAAGAGCTTGTCTTTTTGAAATCTATTGATGCTTCTGAATAGTCCAAGACAACAGAAATGTTATTTGGATTGTTTAAGCAAATTGTAGATTTTCTTGGTCCTAAAAATGTGGTCCATTTTGTCACTGACAATGCTACTAATCATATGGCTGTAGGAAATTGCTAAAAAAAAAATTATGGTAACATATTTTAGAGTCCATGTGTAGCCCATTGTCTTGACTTAATGCTTGAAAAATTTGATGAACTCCCTATTAGTAGTACTGTTATTAATGATGCAAGGAAAATAACAAAGTTTGTGTATAATCATAGTTTTGTGTTGCATATGATGAGAAAATTTTGCAAAGGGGATTTGCTTTGTCCAGCTACTACAAGATTTGCAACTAATTTTTTGACATTGCAAAGTCTCTATAATCATAAAGGTGATTTAGTGTCTATGGTAGTAAGTAGGGAATGCTCTGATCATATGATTTCTAAAACAAATATTGCAATTCAAATGAAAGAATTAATATTAAGTTTGGAGTTTTGGAAGTATTGCAATATTGCAATCAAGGTTGGGTAACCACTTGTAAAAGTCCTAAGGATGGTAGATGGTGATGATAGACCTTCCATGGGATACATTTATGAAGGGATGAGAAAAGCAAAAGAAGAAATAAAGGCTTCATTCAATGGCAATAAGGAAGAACTCAGACCATATATAGATATAATAGATGATAAATGGGAAGCACAACTTGGACATCCTCTTCATTTTTTTCTTGAATCCTACAATCTCTTACAAAGATACAACCTTTGCCACAAATCATAAAATATGGAGTGGATTTTTGGATGATGTTGAGGTAATGTACTTCAATGATGAAGAGAAGATAATGAAGATTATTGCTGAGATGGATTTGTATAGAAAGTCTTTGTCTGATTTTGGGCATGCACAACCAATACTTAGTCGTGATAAAATACCATCAGGTATAACATTTTCAATTACTAATATATTTTATTATCTTCTTTGTATATTGGTAATGTATTCCTAATGTCTTATCTTATTTTTGTAGCTATTTGGTGGCAAAGTTATGGAGGGGGCACACCAAACTTGCAAGAAATGGCTATTCGGGTATTAAGCCAAACATGTAGTGCTTTGGGATGTGAACATAATTGGAGTGTTTTTGAGCACATACACACAAAGAAAAGAAATAGATTAGAGCATAAAAGGTTCAATGATCTTGTTTTTGTCCAATGCAATTTACATTTGAGGTACATGGATTTATTTATGATAAATGTATATATGTTGTGTACATGGATTTATTATGTTGCTTATTTTATAATTCACAGAGATAGACGTGAAAGGAACAAGGCAAAGAATTTAGAACCTATATCCTTTGAGTCTACCAAAATGTTTGATTCTTGGGTGGAGGAGTCTTTGGTGACCAATGAAGATGTCGAGAATTGGTTGGATATAAATGATACACCAATACTTGATGTTCCTGATCATCATAATGAAGGTAATCTACATTTTTATTTTCAATATTAAAATTTTAATTAATTCAAGTCTTAATTTATTAATGCTTCATAGTTTGTAACTTTATATTTTTTATGTTTATAAATGCAATATGAGGATTAAAGATGGAAGGAGAATAGGCATGCATGCTTGAAAGGATATAGTTTATAATGCTGTAATTTTCATGAAAACAATTAAATTTGAAATTGGTTGATTTTTAGTTTTGAACTATGTAACTTAATATGATTATGGTTGCTTTTCTAATCTTTTTCTAGAACTATGATGTAATAGTAAAGATGTAAACTTTCCTAGGTTTGTTTGTTTCTTACTTGTTTATGTTTCTGAAATTGTAATAGTAAAGATGTAAACTTTCCTAGGTTTGTTTGTTTCTTACTTGTTTATGTTTCTGAAATTGTGATGTATGTAAGTTGGTTTATGTTTACTACATTTGCTGGAATTAAGGTATAACCTACATTTATTGTTGTTTATATGTGTATGGGATAGTGCATTATATGAGTTAGTATTGAACTACATTTATAATTAATTATTGTTGTTTCTTTCCTACCTCCACTTGATATGTTCTTGGCTGTGGTTATCATTATTGTTGTAAGATCATATATTATACAAGCAGTATGGTTGTTGGTTATGGTTTCTCAAGAGTTTAATAAATATTTGCTTTTGTAATAAATATCTTTACAAGAATATCATTTGCACCTTTGGTTGCTTTGAACCATAAATTTATTATGGGATTATAAACCTTGCAGGTTTGTGCTGGACTGCTGTCTTGTCTTCAGGATTGCAAATCTGAAAATAATATTACATTACATTTTATTGACTTTGCAGGTTTGACTATGCTTCTTGCATTTTATAAACCTTATACTTTGCATCAAATTGGGTTAAACCGGTTTTTTAACTGCAAATATAACATTGGGTCGGTCTAATTACCGGTTCACTTATTGATCATATCATGATGATGTCAACACCAATTGAACCAGAGTGAACCAACGGTTGAACCTGGTTGAACCAAATTCAGTGCATTTCCAATTAGTTCTCTGGTTCAGTTTCTAAAAACCTGCCAAACACATACACAACAAAACCCAACAAAAACCACAAAACACAGCTTTTGATTTATCAAACATGATTTTATTTTAAAAACCCATTTCAAACATCATTTTTCTTTTCCTTTAAAACACTTGGAAATTTGTTTCCAAAATATGCCTTTTTCAAAACTCAATTTCACTTTTCCAATGTTTGGGATTTCTTCCCAAAACTATATTCTTTCTTTTTACACCTTTTTAAAATCATTCTCATATTTCAAGAAATCCATATTCTTGACGAGATCCAGTCTAAAATACAATGCCTTATAGGGCTCAAAACCAAAACCACAAACATGGGCTAGTAATTGGTTAAAACACAATTCTTATTTAGTTCTAGGATTTCAAGACCAAACAGAAGTCCAATACTAGCCAAACCACATCTTTTCATTTTCACAAATCCATACACTTTTCTTATTAGTTTCCACTTTTCTTATTGATGTTACCTTGATCAGGGGTAACCCGACACACAAATAGTAGGTGAGGACACCATTTCTCCTACCTCTCTACACTGCCATGGTGAAATTCCCCGTGCAGGAGGACATTGCCCCGGCCAACAAGCCTCAATTCCATATTTTTTGTATGCACAGGGATGTGTCCTTATCTTGACACCCCATCGGTGACCTGAACAACTAGGTTTAATAACCTAGGCTCAACTTATACTATCTCAAGCTCGATAACCACGGTCATATCTGACAATTGATATCTTATCAATTTGCTGACACCAATCTCTCATGGTCTCACTCTGGCAATCACGGTCGTATCTGACAATTGGTTTCTTAGAGTATCATTCTCCTACCATGTTGTCGACACTAACCCCTTGTGATTCCACAACACATCATTAATATTTCATTTTCAAAACTCTTAGGTTTTCCTTTCAAAATCATTTTCATCTTATCCTTTTATTGCAAGAATCATTTCCGTGCAACACATGACCCTCTATTGGGGTCCCAACTCTAAATCATTCCAATATCATGCATTTAAAACTACAAATTAGGCCTCAGGCCCAAAAACCACACTAAACCACACATTTAATCACTTTTATCCATTATTGGGGCTTCAAACCCAAAACCATTTCCAAGTTCCTTTATTTGGATTCCATATTCCTCCATGACATTTACATGGAGAAATGATCATTTACACATACTCATTATCCATTTAAACTCTTTTATTTTCATTTTTCATTCACATTTATTCATATGGATCAGGGGACAAAATTGACAGACCGAAATCTTGTTTGGTATACTGAAAATCTCTGATTCAGTATACTGAAACATTTTGGTATACCAAAACCCCCAGTTTCGGTCAACCGAGTGTTTTCGGTCCACCAGAACTAGGTATCCACTATCCAGGCACAATCAGACAGGAAATCGTTATACCGAACCTAGTTTGGCATGTTGAAATCCCTATGGCCAGAACATTTCTCCTGTTTCAACCCAAACAATCGTCAGAAATGGGGACCTCCGACGGACCCCTCAAACACACATCATAAAACACAAATAAAACATGAGGTGTAGACCCTTGAGTCTACTTCAAAACCCCTCAAACCATTCATTATTTCATTAAGCATGCTATTTACAATAAAATCATGAAGGCATGAAGCTCATTTTGAATTACTGTAGCATGCATACCCAAAACTCGTCTAAATCCACAAAAATTCATCCTAACCTCATGATCTCTACCTAAACACATCATAAAATCCATTCCACACATTTCCATCATTTTTCCATGATTTATCATGTTTTATTCATCATTTTCATGCATTTTTCCCTAGTAAGCTAACAATGCATAACAAAAGAGAAGGAGGGGTCGCGTACCTTAGGCAGCACTCCGGCGACCTCCCCCACACACCTGCGAAGCTTTTCCCTACTGGCCATCCATGGGGATGAAGCTCTCCACCTCTGGCTCATGCACCACTCCTTCTTTTTCTCTTTCTCTTTCTCTTTCGACTTCCTCCCCTTCATTTCCTCCTCCCTCTTTATCTCCTCCTCCTCCCACGTTGCGTCGCCCACCAATCCCATCACCCTCACGTCAGAGGGGACGGGGAGGCACGGGCTCTCTCTATGGTGGCATGGGTTGGAGAGAAGAAGAAGAAAGGAGACAAAGAAAATGAGAACTCGTGACGGAGAGAGGGAAAAGAAAAGAAAGAAAAGGAAAAGATGAACACGCAAACCAAGGACAACTAAGCATCCTCAAACTGGACCCTACATTAGTCCCATAGCACAAATAGGTGCACAAAAAGCCAACAAACCCTCACACACACAAGAAACAATAGATTATCTATTAATAAACCATTTATATAATATTACAATTAATTACATTGTTTACAATTAAAATGGATAATCATGCCCAAGTGTCACATTTATAAATATTATCATGATTTTCCAATAATTATTATAATTTCAATTGTTTTCTAACACTTAAATATATATGCATATCATATAAATCTTTATAAATGCCAATTAATATAAGAAAATTCTAGAAATTCAGATGACATGATAATTAAGATTGATTATCATTATTTTTACAAAAAACGAGATTTTTATGATAAGTTATCACATTTTAAATGTTATAACTATTTAATTCAAGATAATGCTTAAAAATAAAGATAATATCCAAAATATTTGGATGATTGCCAATCTATGTTAAATCTAATATATCCTTGAGTTTAATTGATCCTTTTGTAATCTTGGAGATTTAAAATTTTCAAATTTGATTTACTAGACATTTTAAGTTTAAATTGAATTTAGAATTTATTTAAAATCATCTTCATAATGATTTGTTCGTTATTTCCAAATAGATTCGTATGAGGATATTTTGGGATCTTAATTTTCAAAATATTACCATTTTAGTTGCTCGATGCTTGTGCAAGCGATAACTAGCTAACGTGGAAAATATTGTTGCCTTTTAGGCATTAATTCACCACAACCAACAAAATCGAAATCTACAACCTCATCGCTTGTATGGATGGTGGCACAATGATTCTGTCGCTAGCCATATAGGTGACAATAACTCAAAAGATTTTTTTTCCCATTTTAAATGAGTTTGATCCTGGCTCTTGATTCACCACTTGTCTTTGACAAGATCTAGTTCCCCTAAACTTTATAAATAGACCTCCTAAGTCATGAGCTTTGGAGAAGGTACATTCAAAACCCTATGGAGCCACCCAAAAACCAAGAGAGAGTGTGCCATCAGCACCTCCTCTATGTCCAACTCCTTATGAAAGTCCATATCCTAGAGATCATTCCAACCTGAATCCAAAGCGCACCTTTGGAGCTCTGTCTGCCTCCACTTCCACCACTCTTCTCCATGCCAAGCACATGAGGGTGAAAGAGAGTATTTATTTTCAATATTCATTTTTTTACATAAATCACTACATTCATTAAAAATAGCCTTGCTGTTAGTATTAGATTTAATTATTTATGTTATTTGTTACTTTTTTTATTTTGTTTACTACACTTGGTCTAATCCATATCTTTTTTTGTTGTTTATTTTGAAGGGAAGAAAATACTACAAAGCATGAGGATGCCGCTAGGCAGTATCCTATTGCTGACCTAGTGAACTGAGAACCTACATCAATCACAACTCATCTTCCACAAGGTACGCTGTTAATCGACAAAGATGAATCGACAAGTGGCAATCACAACAAGAGGCATCAACGTGAGTGGACATGCCGACTTCCTCTACATCAAACCCCCTCAAAAATCCATCCACAAAATTCTGGCGATCATAGTGGGATAGGTTTAAGCCAACCCCTGTGCAATGTAAGTAATTCCCTTCCCTCCATTTATTTCAATTATTTTCATTCTCTAGATCTAGGCACAGTTTTCGGTCTAGAACCTGTGCATTTAGGGTTTTGTGATGCCTAGACCTCTATTTAGTTGTTTTTCTTAACGATAACGAGCCGTAACTCAAGTTGCCAGTACTATCAACGTCGAGTCTTGTCACACTAAAAGTTGATGACGCATATCGATGCCTGTTATAGAGGCAACCTGAGCAAATTAGGCCCTTTCTTTTACTATAGATCTTTGTTTTTTAATTGTTTACACAATTTTTTTTGAGATCTATAGTAGTCTAAAAAAGAGTATATATTCTATTCACCGATATTTTTAGTTTTTCAACAGATTTTAGGTTTGTTTTCTGTCAACAAATAGGGTGGAAACTAACTATTTTACATTAAAGTGAAAGTTCCTTAAGGAAATCTCACTTTAAATAAAACAATCAAGCCGAGTGAACCAGGCCAACCCAAGTCACTCTCCCATGCTCTATGCCTGATTGTAGAGATTAATGTGGGAACTTAAGGTGTCCTATGGCATTATTTTTGATTCTTCTCCTCTCCCTGAGTCGATAATAAACCTTAATAGATACTTGATACTCTAGTATTTTATGTTTATTTACTGCTTTGTGGTTTGCTAGGAATCTAACCCTAAGGAGAAAATCTTGGGCTGTAGGCCCCTCTCTAGAGAGACAAACCCATAGCCTAGGCCCCCTTGGTGGACCTCGCAAAGGTCCAAGAGTGGTACCTAAAGATGAAAAATCCTATTGTGTAACCCTAGAACCCTAAACAAAAAGCCTTTACCCCTTGCCATAAGAACCCAACAGTTAAGAGAACACAGGTTAATTAACCCATTAATTAAATATTTTAATAAATAAAATTTGTGTTCTATCGGAAAACTTGTCTGCATACATAGGCTTGTTTGGGCGATCTATCAAGGACAGATTTCGACTACTAAAGAAGATAGGCAAGTGAGCCACTTGTCTGATCGACACCAATGTCCACTGCCTACTAAAAAGGTGACGAGTCCCGACACCGTCCCCATAGGCAACATCAGGTAGACTACGTACTAGGTGCCTTATCTGCAAGGTAGTTGGTCTGTAATTGCATATACAGGTTATAGGGATTTCAGAACAGTCTTGGGTCATTATTTACTTTATTAAACAAGTTGTAAACACTTTTCCTTTGTATTTCATTACAATAGATTTGTAATTTTCTTCCTTAGATACCTGTAATAGGATATAACGTAGTAATATACAAGAGTCCATAATTTCCTAAGTACTTGTAATAGTCTTGTAAAGAAGATTCACAATGAGAAGATTGGTCCATAATGGCAAAGGTGCACTCTTCCTACATCAGCTACTCTGGCATGTCAACTGCCTCAACATCTACGGGTCAAGCAAGTAACTCCACAAGCCAGCATGGTTTCCTATTCAACACCTCAACTCCGTATAGAGGCCAGTCATATGAACAAGGTGGAGGAGGGATGAGCTATACACAATCATGGAATGCCCCATCATTGGTCAACTTACAAGGGACTACTAACCAAGTCCATCAATCCATGACCCATCATAATCCCAATTCCCAAATTCCAAAAACCCATGGACCTTCCTTCCCATATCCCAAAGGCCCAATAGCTACACCTTTTATGGAAAATACATATACACTACCACAAAGTCCAACAATCAATTTCTCGATACAAGGCCATCCATGCACTACCCTACTACACCAGTGTACCATTCCTCTGTCTAACAAGCTACACCATCCTCACTAAGCTACCACTCACAACTTTACATAGGGTCAACCCAACCATGCTATACCTTGACTCAACCCTCCTTCCCTTCTCAATGTGGTACTCCTCAATAACAGTAGTTCCACAATGTTCAATGGTACCAAGGCTAGGGGCAGTCAATCACTCTAGAGTAAGATGTTAAAAGAATGATATCAGACGCACTTGTAGAAGTAGGGGTGTCATCTAAAGCACTGGATGGCTTCGACAGTTCAAGTTTCCCACCCTTCACTCTACCGCCTGGTTTCAAGTTGCCCAAAACACAAAAGTATGATGGGACAAGTGATCCACAGAACCACTTAGCTACTTTCACCATGGACACCCTGCCCTATTAGCATGATAATGGGCTCACTATCAACCTCTTTTTCAAGAGCCTAGAAGGAGAAGTACTCATGTGGTTCAACATGCTCACAGCATATGACCTCAATGACTTCATATTTGTGTGGGACAAGCTCCTACAGTAGTACATCCATCACATCCAGCACATGCCAATAATAGGAGACGTCCTTGCTTAGAAGATGAGGCCAGACGAGGACTTCGCCACATACACTAGCAAATGGAGAGACATGGTAGCTAAACTAGAATGCTACATCCCTAAAGACCAAGTTGTCGAAGTCATCACCTGAAATGCTACTAGAGCATTGAGAGTAGGCCTATTGCGACTTCCAAATGTACTCGCAACTATACGATCATGCCACGAGGGTCCTCTACAACAAAGGGGACTTACAATTCCTGGTGTATGAAGGAAGGGGAATGAAGATGACCTCTAGCTACACCTACAAGGGCATCACTAGCGACATGGCTCCAATCACAACTCAACGCTAGGGGCAGTCAACTCAGTATCAAACCAATCCAACACCAAGGCCCACTAGTCCAACATTAGGGGCAACCAACACATTATCAGCAGCAGCCCCAACAACATCAATACCAATCACCTCCGTATAGATATCCCATTTTCACATTTCCTAGAGTTCATCTAGAATAGGAACCTGTAAGGCACCCCAAATTACGAGGCTAAGGATCTTCTGCTCAATTATCTAGATGTTTCATGTTTTCTTTAAAAGCATTCTTGATTTTGCTAGGTTCGAAGTTGTTAGTTGTGGCAAAGCTAACCCGCTCAAACTGGTGGCAAGCTTGAGTCCCTTGAACGTTTTGGTGTGAGTCGCTAGCTGTGGCAGAGCTAATGCTCTCATCTTACTCCATTTGGTTGCAGATTTGAGTACTCTGAGTTTAAAGAAGATGCTTTTATGATTTCATGCGATTTCTGAATATTTTCCGAACTTCTAAGGAATCTCTATGGATTTAATGTAAAATACCAGGAGTAAAATGCAAACAACTAGGATGGCACTGTTAGGAAATGCGACAAGTTTAGTCGCCTCTTAAGCAGGTGACATATCTCATCACCTCTATATAGGAGATGAGGAGTTCTAGCGCTAGCACAACAAGCGCCTGACATCGTAGACTACTTTCTCTAGATAATTTGTCATCCTGGGCTTTAATATAATATATGGGATATTTATAAATGTTATCATGAATTTTTCCATGATTATTCTAATTTCTTTGATTTTCTAAGTACTTATTTATTTGTGGAGTATTATTATAAATCTTTATCAATGCTAGATAATTCCAAAAAATTCTAGAAGAATCGGTGATGTCAAGATTAACATCATATATTTTTTATCATGATCAAAACCTCTTATATTAAGCAAGCATTGCCTAATTGGAGTGCAAGACTCAATAAAGTGTGTGTCTTATATTAGACGTAGCTTGGTTTGCATCATACATCTAGGGTTTAGGTCCTTAACCAAACTTCTAGAAAACTATCATACACCTACATTAAATGATCAAGGAGTCAAAATAGGAAAGAAACCACATATATTCTACTACATGTAATACAATACTAGCCTCATTATTATATTTAAATTACTACAAATTGATCTTGGCAACAGAGAGTTGTATGGAGTGTAAACACATTGATTTGGGTGTCTAACATGAGACACACCAGGTTGGGTGTCTTACACCCATGGGTTCGGACAAGCAAAAATTCCTACTGTGATCCTACACAACTCCCCTCCACAAGCTCAGGGCTACAGAACATGAAACCATTACATGCAACAAAATCCTAACCACAAAACAAACCAAATACTTCTAAATGGGTGTATAGCTTGCACCCAAGAGAAAAGTCCATCTCCAAGCAACAAGCCCTCTACAACCAGAGCTTCGATCCAGTACAACTCTTCCCTAAGCATCCTCTAAGCTCCAACGATCCCCAACCACACATGCAATGCTAGAGATTCGAACAATGAGTGCATGCATGCATGGAAGAAGCAAAGGGAAAGAGGAAGAAGTAGGAAGAATCCAACACTCACCTTGAACTCAAGGTTGTTGCATGCCTTCTCCATCAATCCAAAAACTCAGATGAGTATTTTGAGAGCTTCCTCAAACACTCTTAAAGCTTCTCCAACTCTCAGTAGCACATGCAACACAATGAAACCAAGGAATCAATGCATGCATCCAAGGAAAGGGAGGGAAGAACGAAAGAGAGCCACAACCACAGAATCCAAATAGAGCTCACTTAGATTTCAAAGTTGCAGCACCTTCTCCCTTAGTTCTCTAGCCAAGCTCAATGCCTAGAGCATGCAGAGGGTTGCTGGAGCCCCATCACCATGCTCACAGCACATCCATGGAAGGAGAACCCGACATGCACACCCAAGTAATCCATGCACACCTTCTCCAACATGTAAGCCCCACCAACCCAAGATCACCTCACTCGCCCTCTTTAGAACTTCTCAGAAGTCTCCCACCACCAGAGAAACGAAGAGAGTGCGTCTTAGAGAAGATCATGGGATATAAATAGGCAACAGGCATAGGCAGTAGTTTTGGAAATTGTTGAAAAATCTATAAAGTATATTTTGATGATAACAAATGACATATGATTATTGGTTAATAATCACTTAAGAAGATATGAGATACTCATGTAATAAGTATAAAAATCATTTATCAAGGCATATTATTCACATATATGTAATATTCATGTGATTGGATTAATATGCAAGTTTAAAGTCTTTTTGTAGC